>CAJUYI010005078.1:0-16592 GCA_910591695.1 Galerucella pusilla
ATTTTTCAGCGTATCAGTATTGTGGAATTGTTTCATATTCTTCTCAGCATCTCCCGCAAATTTTCATTCAAAACCAGTTTGAATAATTCAGTCATGACTCTCAAAATATTTTCATTTTTTTTCAAATACCGTAGAACGTCCGATGCTGAAGTATCATGTAAATTAGTAGTCCTTTTTGTTGTATGGAATACGAACTCGTAGCTTAATCGAATTTCATTTTTAAAAATAACGGTTGTCAAACGCAGTTCCAGCACACACATACAGTTATAGATTGAATCAAAGCTCTCTACTATACAAAGCATTTTAATGAAAACTGTCCATATAATTCTGAAGGCGTCACTATTATGAAGAAATAAAAAAGACACGTCAAAAAGTATTTTGGGGAAGGCGTCTCTTTGCTCATATTTGAACATAATAACTTCAACCCTCCCCTCCCCTTATGGTCACTCCGAGTTACTTAAATTGAACATTGTTGGATTCTCCTCTACAAGATATATACAAAAAATTGTTTAATACATTAGCAAGAAGTCAATCTGTTGGGATAATCAGATAATTTCAATGTAAACTTCACCTTCGCACTAACTCTACTCAATTATGTAGACTCCCGTTTCTTATAAGAAGCCACGTGAAGTTTGCCAACTGTCCTGCGCAGTAACCAAAATCGGTCTTGTTTATGTGTTCCCTCTCGTAACTACGATTTCATTCAATTGGCGTTACAAAAGATGTTTCATGCCGACAGCCATTTTATTATTGACGTTTGAGGTTGTGTTTACTGTCGAATATCTTGTAACGTTAAGCCACAGTTTATCTGTGAGTGAGTTGAAGGAAAAAGTCCCTATTTTGTGCTTTTTCACCTTTTTTAATAATATAAGAACGTAATTGAGTCTTAATTTTTGACTCATTTCATCAAACATCGCCAATCGTTAATCTTAATATATATAAATTACGTGTCACCTGTTTGTCCGCGATGGATTCCTAAAATTCTTAACCGATTTCAATCAAATTTGTATACCGTGTGCAGTTTAATCCAACTTGAAAGATAGGATAGCTTACATCTCAATTTATGATCGCAATATTATTTTATTGCAAATTATTTTTCTATTATTTGACAGTCACGATCATCGACGTAGAGCTTCAGTTTTCAGGGGGGGGGGGGCGTGGCCCCAGGTGTACGTTGGATTAAAAAAATATATTTTTTAAAGGTTTGTTCAATGAATGGTAAAAAAAATATGCTATAATAGTGAATAGTGGTTTTAATATTTCAAAAGCAACTAATACATTTTTTAACTTATAAACATAGCGATTAATATTACCTACAAGAGAAGTTTTCTTCGTTGTTGACTGAACGAATCTATAGTTAAAATAATACCCTTTTTGGTGTGCGTCATCGATTGTGTCGTATATCCGGGTTTTCGCCATGTCGTTTATTTTATTTGCTATTTTGACATATAGCTAACCTTAAATTTGATGAATAAGATCATCAGGATTGTATTTAGCCAAATTCGAAAAGACTATGCAATTAATAATTACCAGCTTCTTTTTCTAACTCAAAATACTTGAGAACTTTCAAAATACTGATGTTTTTCCGTGTATTCATGCATATTTTTTGTATTATTTAAATAAATAAATCAATAAGATTAATATTCACTTTTCATAAATAATAATTGACCGTAAACAACAAAGTACAGACCTGCCAAGAACTGTCAGTAGAAAAAGACGTAAGATTTATTGCCGCTACGAAAGTAACGCCTTCATAGTATTTTAAACTCTCGATTGATAGGTTGAGCTTGAGCGTAATCTAAACATCAACCAATCAAATTTTTGTAAGTCAATGATTAGCGTTAACGTTTGTAATACGTTTAAACGGTTCATTATTGTGATATTCTGATTAGGATTAATCACAGACCTGCCCTTTTTTCCATTTCTTCCTACGTAATGTGTTAGAAAGACATTAACAATCGATGACGCACACCAAGAAGGGTATTATTTCCAATACTCAATTACTCCTATGTCAGCTCTAGAGCATGTGGCGTCTATCAAACCTAGTCCTACAGTTGTTTAGGTGACGAAATCAGCGAGCTTGCTACTGACTTGCTTTTTTCGTTTCGATGAGGGAATTTCTAATGATACTTGATAATTTTCAGCAAACAATAGGCGAGGATTGCACCCTCTTCTAGATACTGGATAATAGTGGATAATATTATTCTATGAAAAGTTCAGCTACTATGTTTTTTCTTGATACGCAGTTTCTTCACTATAATCTTTCTGGAGGGGCCAGAGGTACACCAGGGGGGCCAGGCCCTCCCTGGCCCCCCCCCTAGCTACGCCGATGGTCACGATTATCTGTTAGCTCCAAACGATTCTTACAGATAGTGACATCTGTTGACTAGATTGAGTAAGTATTCAATAGATGGCGCTATGTCAAATTTCCAAACGTTTCATATAAGCTACAATTTAATTGCATAACCACCACATGTTGGTGAGGCTGAAGTATAGTCTGAATTTATTTTCTAGTAAACGAAATACAATTTTACTTTTCCAATTTTTGGTGTTAGCATAGTCGGTTACAACCATTTTAACTGGAAAGTTTATAGGAAAAGTGGTCCTGTCGCCACGTATACCAATGATACCGTCAGATTCTACCATACCCTTCAGGAGGTTACAGTTTCCAATTCGTTTAGCTTTTGCCATGTCTATAAATAAGTCTCAAGGCCAAACAATGTCCATTTGTGGTTCAGATTTGGAAAATCCATGTTTTTCTCATGAGCAGCTATATGTTGCATGTTAACGTGTAGGAAAACCCTCGAACCTTTTTGTGTTAGCGAAAAACAGGTTAACCAAAAATATTGTGCACCGATTAGTGCTGAATTAAATTGAAATTAAGTATTTATGATTCATAATAATGCATATTAAAGGAATGCAAGAAACATAACCAAGCTAAATGACAGATAAAACAGCTGTTCAATTCAATTAGGCAATCCATCGATCTGTCAAAATAAATTCAATATGGCGGCGACGGTCAAACAAATAACAAAGTTGTGTTTGAGTGTTTGTTTATCCATTGGATTTCTTTCTGTTTTTTGGCTGTAAATTGTGATTTTTGAATAGTAAAGTGTTTGTCTTGTGAAATGCCTTCGATATGTATTGTGGTTGGTTGTGGAAGCCGTTCTAATCGTGATGAAGTTTCGTTTTATCGCGTTCACGCAGAGACAAAACACAGGTTTTCAACGGAGAAAAACGATTTGACCAAACTTCGCAGGGCTGCATGGATTGCGGCAATAAAGAGAGACGATCTGACCGAATCTATATTGAAACACCAGAAAGTTTGCAGTAGACACTTTATAACTGGTAGGCTTCTAATCAAATATTATCTTGAATAGCATATCCACTCTTCTAGCTCCTAGTATACGTAATTTGTACTCAAGTAGGTATTAACTTATTTTAGGCAAACCTGCTGCCCTCGAAGATAAAGACCACCCTGACTGGGTACCATATCAACATATGGGACATGTGTCTCAGAAAGTAAAAAAAAGGGCTGCAGATGTTGAGAGAAAGAATCGCAGAGATAAAAGGACAAAACTGACACGCATAGGTCTGACACGTTACTGATTCCAATGTTTGACCGTCGCCGCCATATTGAAAAGATCACGTGGTCTGGATTGCCTAATACAGTATCAATGCGCAGGCCAGTCCAAACAGTATTCAATTTGAGCCGTGTATCGAAATTACCGTTCTGAAACCGTTACATAAATGATCCAAAGGCAGGTTCGAACGCAAATTGGATCGTCCGATAAACCGTCACGTCTCGGTTGGAACGCATTTTAATCACTGCGCATGAGCGTGATCATCATGTTACGGTTTTTCGACCGGCTGGAACAAACCTCAGCTACTTGCTCTTTTGATTAAATATAAACTTTCTGTTACCATCTCAAACTACTAATACGTCTTATATTCGTAGACTCGACATAATTCGGGTATGACATTCGAAATATAAATATTTTAAATTCTGTTATATAACTGATGATGTTCAAGCTTTAATCTTTGAAACCACCGATGAAAATATGTAAAGGCATCAATCGATTTCCTTCAGTCTACTTGAAACGAACAGAAGAGGATTTGCGAGTATTCGGGATGCACTGAATTTCGCCTTCAAAGATAAAAATGGAAATTGTAAGAGCTTCCCGATGACACCTTTGTAAGCTCGATAGAAGTGAAATCGCAGATGGTACTACTTTAGATTTGCGTTTGCAGATTTAGTTTGTGTCTTCAAATTGTTAGCCAATCGTAAAATTGAATCGGAATAAAAAGATAGGTATACATTTCCTTAATAAAAAAGTCGCTAATCAGTCTTGATGCATCCTTTATAGTCCAAGAGTTGAAAGTTGAAAATCGGTGTGTGCTGGACTCAATTCCAAAGTTAACAAAAATTTGAGGAATTGTTTGGGAGTGGCTATTTACGGGAGAAGAGTGAAAAAGAAATTATTTGCATTTTCACGTGTTTTTTTTCGGATTTCAGGCTTGATAATAATAAATAACAAAGAGAGAAAATATGATATATACAAATGTTGAATATTACTAGCTCTATGGGGGGATCCTGGATATATTTTTTCCCATTTAAGATCAGTATAACTATGCCTATATAGGAAACGAAGGAAAATCTATATCTGCAGATATCTACAATTGTTACTCAAGAAGGCAGTCGGGAGCATTTTTCAGTTCCTATGAACAAATATAATTTTGATACAGAAATTAATATTGAATCAATAGGCTCATTCAACGGTTACACAACCTGCCGACCTGACTACCGATGCTGTAAATAAACAAAAAAGATCGATCGCGCAAAAAATAATTTAAATTTTTTCGGAATGAACGAAATGTCAAAAGTGACATTTATACTTCTCGATCGGTTTAAAATATAATTAGCTTATTGGTGAAATTGTTTCCATGCTATTTTTTATTACTTTTTATATTGCTCTGTTCGATTCTGTTCGTTAAGAAAATATAAATTTTCTTATATTTTTATTCCTTTTGTGTAATGAATAAAGTAATATATTATTTAAGACCACTTAAATGTATGTATGGCTAAGACTAAGTAATTTACTTACCGACGTCTGAACGGTAAGTAAATCACTTACCGACGTGTTAGACTTAGAAACCAGTAAACACAACCTACCGTCCTGACAACCGATGCTGTAATTAAACAAAAAAGATCGATCGCGTACTTTTATAAACGACCACCTTTGAAATTGGTCATTTACGAACCAAAAAAAATGTGTGAAATCATACATTATACCTACATACGTTGAAGAGAGTGCGTACTTTTTACTACTACGTTATTATCGAGTTGCCTTGAATTTAGTCGTTTGTTGTATAAACTTTTTTGCTGTCAGTAAATTTGACAGAAGTGTCAGACATAGCGGAAAATATTTTCTGTTATATTTGAAATTTTAATTATACTTATTTTAAATGCAAGAGCCTCGAGAAGAATGCATTTCTTCGGATTGCACACCACCTGAAACTAGAATGCGTTGTGTCTATATTTGCTCATAGGAAATTTATTTTTATGTTTTTTAACCACTTCAGAGCACATTTTTTTATGTTTCCTTCATGTGGCCGTAGATGAAATTTTGTAGGACACTTGTGCGTGGAGTACTTTTGCGCAATCGTTGCGAAAAAGGCACTTGTAACATAAATAACTATTTTTCTGTCTTCTTGACTTTCTAGCATACCTTTCATATTAATCCAACTTGGAAAAACTTATACCTGGACTATTATTTATATTTCCAATTTTGGAGGTTAACTTAACATGACAATGGGATGGAATTTCTTACGCGACATCAAGAAGGCAATTTCTCCAGAACAAATCTGAAGTGGTGGCAAAATGAATGTCAACAATTCACTTCTCAACACCAATATTTATACAGTAGAATGGTGAAATGAGCTTGAGTGAATAAAATTGCTGAGTTGCGATTCGGTTGCGGTGTTTTTCGTTCATATTTTGTTGGAATTGTCTCTTTAAGTTAAATAAAATAAACCGCAGGTGGGCGAAATATTCACAACAAGCGAATTTGTGAGTGAGAAATGTTTCAAAACAAAGTGGTATAAACCAAATTTAAAAACTTGTCACTTACATAATCTTTAAGGCTTATTTTTGCATTAGGGTGCGAAAATTTATAATACGAAAGGGTTTTTCAGTATGTTTTATATCTTTTAACATAAGTCAGATTTATTTATTTTTCACAAAATTAAACCCTTTAAAGCATTAGCGGAAACATTATCTATAAAGTCTGGAATATATATCCAGTTGATGGAAAATTGTAAGAATTTTGAGAAAATAGTGAGAATCATTTTCAAACTTTTCTTTGAACAATAATGTTAACTTATGAAATCAAACAATTTTATTTTGTTAAATCTACATTATATTTAACCTTAAAGTTGTGACGCGTTTCGCTAACACAGTAGCTTTTTCAAACGAATGGAGGTATAATGAGAAATTTTCAATTTATACAGTGCCTTAATACTAAATTATACGGATATTTAACAATAAAATTATAATCTATTTACAAGGAAATGAAATGAATTTGTCTAAATATGGGATTAACTAGAGTATTTAACAACGACCTATTAAAGATAGACCAGCCATCACACATTATTACCTATACAATGTTTTGGTCGCAACATAAATCAGGGCGAGTACATTGCACAGTAGCGTATCATGTCGAAAGGGTTCATTTAAACTATTTTATGAAAATTGCTTTCATAGACTAAATAATGTAGATTCGTTATTAAATTTTCGTTTGAATAAGTGGAAATTATATCAAAAACAAGCAATTTATTTAAAAGATACCTATAGAGGATTTTGAAGTTAAAACAAGTTTTGCACTACAGATTATGAATATGTTAATATAATATGGAAAGGTTTTTTATTTTTTTATATTGATTTCACAAACCAAGGAATAAATAAAGGTATTAAAATGATAAACCATTAGATAGAATAATAACAACAATAATCATAATATTAATATTTATTGTCCTTAAGAATTATTCACAATCATATTACAAAATAAAATAACTTACTTGAAAGATGTAGCATCATGTTTCCAAACATGTTTGCCACTTAAATTAGCACATAATATGTCTGTTTTGAAAAAATGGTCAGAACACACCAAAGCAACTTTAACTTTGAAAATGTCCTCTTCTACCAAAAATAAATTCTGTAACCAAATTTCACGGCGAGCAACATCTCTGGGAAACCTGATAATAAAAAAATAAACAATATTATTATGAAAACAAATATTGAATCCCTTGTCTTATACTTATACTACGCTTGTGCTAATATAACCTCACCTGTGAAACGATCGTTCATCATTATTATTCCATGTATTTTCACATACTACACATTTTCTCACCATCATAAATGTCTTAAAAGCACTTCAATATACAAATATCAATCAAATACCACAGCTCTAAAAGCTCAATTATAATTAAAATCTTATTAACAAATCTCACCAAAATGACAGAAGTAGTTCGAGGTTGCCAAACTAAAAATTTATAAACTATTTTACTTATGGCATTGATAGATAATGAAAAATCCTAACCGAAAAAACTAAGTGAGCTGGACCGTGGGTTGGTCATACCCATTTTAAATGCTTCCCACTTTTTTCTTACTTTTTAAACGGGAAATACTGCTGAAATCTTGAATATATTCATCAATTACTATTTTTGTTAGAAGAAATTTGGCATCATGTAAGAAGAGTCTCGTCCTAAATATGTTGGGGACAACCAAAATGTAAACAAGGCTGGTCTATCTTTAATAGGTCGTTGGTATTTAACCAGTTTCTGCCTTCTGTGGTCCAGCGACTCACAGTTGCATAGTATATGCAGAGCTGTTTCGGTATCCTTTTTGCATCTTCTGCATGTAAGGTCTCCGTTGTACAGCCCTATTTTGTTTAGGTGCTCCTTTGTGGGAAAGTGTCCCGTAAGTAGCCTCGTTATGGTGCGTAGTTTGCTCCTGCTCATTGAGAGCAGTTCTTTCGCTACATTTTCTGATGGTTCTTCTATGAATTTCTTCCCATGTATTTGCCTGGTCGTATTCTTCCAGTATGTTTATTGTGTTGTTCTTTCAACCACCCTTTTAACCATGACCTCGTTAAGCATCTGGGGATGCCCACAGCAGGTTCGGGTCCGTTCATCAGAGTTGACGATCCTTCTCTTGCGAGTTCGTCAGCTTTTTCATTGCCTGCGATTCCTTTATGACCTGGGACCCACTCCAATGTAACACTGTTCCGAGTCGCTAGTCTTCTAAGTTCTTCGCCGCATTCCCATACTAGCCGAGATGTCACCCTATAGCTCTAAAGTGCTTTAAGGGCGACTTGACTGTCACTGTAGATCCTGATCTGTCTGTTGCTGTAGGCTCTCATATTATTAGCCCTTGCACATGCAAGTATTGCATAGACCTCTGCTTGAAATACAGAAGCGTATTTGCCAAGCGAGACGATCCCTTCATATTTGCTCGTCTTGCTGTATATGCCCGCTCCGGTGCCGAGTTCATTTTTTGATCCGTCTGTATACCAGATCAGTTCATTCGCTCTACTAAGTGGTGGTGCATTCTCTTCCTCAGGCTCCTTTCGATCTTTGATGACAATCTCGAAGTTCTTGCGAAAGACATATTTGGTGGTCATGTGGTCTGTTGGCATTTTGAAAATGTCATTATCCACATGTCTTATCTCTGTGTGTCCTCTACCATGTGCCACGTCATGGTCTGATGCTTTTGATTTTTCCAGTCGGGTTGGTACTGCCCTTGCTTCGCACATTATGACACAATGTAGCGGAGGAAGATCTAGCATTGTCTCCAGCGCCGCTGTAGGAGTAGTCCTTATTGCCCCTGTAATGCCAATGCATGCAAGTCTTTGGACCCTACTTAGTTTTAGCATAGCAGAGGATTGTCTGATCTTTGGCCACCATACCAAAGATGCATATGTGATCCTGGGAATGACAACCATTTTGTACAGCCAGTGTACCATGCTGGGTCTAAGTCCCCATTTAGTGCTGTAAGTGCGTCTGGCAACCATGAAGGCCACCTCTGCTTTCTTGATCACGTGCTGGAGGTGTCGGTTCCAAGTTAAGCCTGGGTCTAGGATGGTTCACCTTGAAGCGTCAGATGGCCAAGTCCTTCCCTTTTCCTTATTCTGGTGAACGCAATTATCTGTGTTTTTTCGTAGTTTACGTAGCCCTGCTTTTACAGTCCAGCCTGTTACTACATTTAAAGCCATCTGGAGTCTGCCTCTGGTTGTACTGTTGTATTTACCTTGGGATAGAATTACCAGGTCGTCTGCATATTATAACCCCAGGTGGGCGAAATATTCAAAACAAGCGAATTTGTGAGTGAGAAATGTTTCAAAACAAAGTGGTATAAACGCAAATTTAAAAACTTGTCACTTACATAATCTTTAAGGCTTATTTTTGCATTAGGGTGCGAAAATTTATAATACGAAAGGGTTTTTCAGTATGTTTATATCTTTTAACATAAGTCAGATTTATTTATTTTTCACAAAATTAAACCCTTCAAAGCATTAGCAGAAACATTATCTATAAAGTCTGGAATATATATCCAGTTGATGGAAAATTGTAAGAATTTTGAGAAAATAGTGAGAATCATTTTCAAACTTTTCTTTAAACAATAATGTTAACTACTAACAACAAACATCCATTATTAATTATTATGAGTTTTAGCTATTTCAAATGCTACATGAATAATGGAAGATCTCTGCAGGAACTAACTCTTGTTTAGTTCAATACGGAACTTTCCCAGAAACTCTCTAGCACGTTAATTCATTCCCTTAGGCGTTATTTTGTTGTTGATATTGCGAATGTTGACGTAGATGCTTATAGTTAATGGACAATCGTAATGGTGGGAGAGGTTCTACTTCCATACCTACCTGAAGTTATTTGTAACTAGGGACTGTTTTACGACGTCTCTGCTCATTAGCGTAACTAACAGTATTCGCGCCTCATAAAACCAGGTTATGCTGCTTTTTATTTTTATATATAAGTCAAAGGAAATAGTTATTCATACCAAAAGGGATTTAAGTAATATTTACTAGTCTCAAGCGATATTATATGAAATTTTTTATCCTTCCCGCAGAATGTTTTCTTGGATTCTTATTAATTCAATTCAATATTTTTCGAATGAAATTATGGACAGCTTTGAACGGTTTTTATAGCGCGAAAAATTTTTTTATGAAAAACGTAAAGGTTTATTATCAAAAATTGAGATTATTGCTTTTTTATGTAAAGGAGCCGTCCCTTCGCCACCCTAGCCTCCTGGGCTTATTGAGGATACTCCTAGCATTCTGACAGCCTATTCAGCTAATCCGTTCCCTGTATCAGCTCACACAGCTGGTTGGTTGTAGAAGTCTTCTGGAGTCATTTGGGGTCTATCATGCAGTTTCTGCCTCCTGTGGTACAGCTACTCAGAGTTGCATAGTATATGCAGAGCTGTTTCGGTATCCTTTTTGCATCTTCTGCATAAAGGTCTCCGTTATACAGCCCTATTTTGTTCAGGCGCTCCTTTGTGGGCAAGTGTCCCGTAAGTAGCCCCTTTATGGTACGTAGTTCTTCCTCCACAATTTCTGATGGTTCTTCTATGAATTTCTTTCCATGTATTTGCCTGAGCGTATTCTTCCAGTGTTTATTGTCCCACCCTTTTAATCATGACCTAGTTGAGCATCTGGAAATGCTCACATCTGGTTCGGGTTCGTTCATCAGGGTTGACGATCCTGCTCTTGCGAGTTCGTCAGCTTTTCCATTGCCAGTGATTCTTTTGTGACCTCAGACCCACTCCAGTGTTACACTGTCCCGAGTCGCCAGTCTTCTAAGTTCTCCGCCGCTTTCTCATACCAGCCGAGATGTTACCTTAGAATTCTGAAGTGCTTTAAGGGCAGCTTGACTGTCACTGTAAATCCTGATCTGCCTGCTGTTGTAGGCTCTCATGTTTTTTTGCCCTTGCACATGCAAGAATTGTATAGAAATTATTGCTATGTATTACAACCAAATATATATAAAAAAATCAGCAAATATTCCATGCCGCTGCTACCAAAATAAACTAGGGAATAAGTATGAAGCAACGTATCAATACTTCAAAAAACATGGACAAACGAAGACTGCTACTGCAGTTATAGATTATACCATGCTTTTGGGGTACTTTCACGAAAAATCTGCTGTATTAAAGTCTGCATCAAGCATATGGTACGAATATTCCTTTTTATACAGGAAAACATAGATTAACATTGAGTCTTTTCAAAAAAACAAGATGACGAATATGAACGCAAAAAATTGATTGTGTTTGACAGGGAAGATGTGAATAAATTCCTGTTCGAAGCCCCCGATGATATTTATTTAATGATGAAGATTGTAATAATAATGGTAGTTTCTGCAGCCTGCCATTCCAGTGAGCTCTGTGCAATGAAAATGAACAATGTATAATTGAGGCATGAAATCATAATTTTTATCATTCCTGATTCCAAAAATAAGGAAGTGAGTGAGGATGTGAAGGTTTGTTATCTCAAAATAGTTATAATCCCACATAGAAATAGTCGAAGTAATGATTTGTGAGCAATTTAAACTTCTTTTTCTTCTTTGACCTTGACATTTTAGACAGCCACCCCGTGTATGTTCATCCAAAGTGACGGAACAATAAACAACAATTTTGGTGTATACTAAATTGTTGTTGTTCAATTTGTAATACAGAGAAATCCACTCTGCTGGATGAACGGACACGAGCAGCAGCAAACACAGAACACATTTTCCGTGAAAACAATCCGAACCGTGCATATTATATTAATTAGGCCCTGTATTATATTCACGCCTCGGAATCTACTTCACAAAGAACATGGAATTGAGTTAATTCAGAGGAAACGGTCTTCGAATAGTTAGTTGGTTGTTACTATAGATTATAACGCCAGGGATGTATTTAACAATTAAGATTGAAAATTAAACAATGTAGTATCTCACAGATTCTGGAATTCTCAATAAAAATATACAGGAAAGTAGCTTTCAGCTTCAAAGGATATCAGTAGGTGATTTGAAAGTTACTTCTTGCTTTCTTCACCTTTTAAAAGGGCTGTTTTAGGTGGAGTGATCATTTTAAATACATTTTCCCACTACTAACTGTGAAGTTGACAATAATTACTTCTTCTAGCCAACTGGGAAGCTGAATTTCTCTATTGGAGGTTAATAATTTTCCATTATCAACCTAGGTCAATGATAGACAAATTCAAATATTATGAGAATTCAGGGATAGTAGCTCAACAAAAACTTGTGCAACATAATTTTGTATACTCCAGGAGATTGTCTTTAACATATTTGCTGCTTGAAATTACCTATTAAGATAAACTTATTTGAATAAAAATGCCATTAGTTCAAAATTTGTGCCCAACCAAAAATGACTGATGACATAACGAGTACGTTCATAATATATCGAAAACTGACAGTGTACTTCTCAGTCAGACGACGGGGTAAGCGCTTTTCGTGGTGTGTTTGTGGATTATTTCAAATTTTGTCTTAAATTTGGTTAGAAGCTGGAAAAATTGTATGTACACCATGGTGGTGAGGACATTCATAAGCCTCGCATCTTATTCCGCTGGGTCAATGAAAATAGTCTTCACTACCTTGGTGTATCCAGATACATGTAGATTGTAACACGTGTTTACTTCAAATCCTTCTTTAATTGCCCATCGAACTATCATTGAGACTATCGATCCTCACCATAGATTAGATTAGGTTTAATGAGGGAAATGATCAACCAATTCCATTCCGACCTTCTCAGATTTATTGTGTCTGAAGCTAGATCACCTCCTACAGCCCGATTCTTTTTGAATAGCTAATAAGCTTCGAGGATGTACCTTTCATGCAATGCCTTGTATCATCTAGTAAAATAAATCGCACATTTGTCATGCAGTCACACCAGCATGGGATGTACTCTTCAATTAATTCAACTAGGTGATAAAATGTGCACATGGCTTCGCTCGCCTACCCCATTAGCTTTGCGTTCCTGTTGAGCGTACTGTTAACGTACCTACTATGGCTCTTGACAGCTTTTCCTACTTTGATTATTAGGTCTGCCGTAAGCCTATGGCAAGAAGCGCTTACTGCGCTACCCCTGCTTCAGGCAGCCAATAATGCAATCGAACCCATATTTGTGTTTTATAAACCCTACAGAAAACAGAGCACAGAGTCCGATGCTGCAAATGCAAAACGCATAAATACACATAGCTCAAAAATGAAAGAAGGCTCAGGATGTGGAGTTAACTCTAGAGCACTAAGCGTAAGGATTGAGTGGGGAATGGGAAACAATACCACCATGGTTCAAACAGAATTGGCTGGTATCTCAATTCAATTGCCACAAAGGAACTAACCAGAAAATGAATTTCTGGCCTCAACAATCTGCACTGATAGTAGACAAGCCCTATAAGCCTTGAACAGACAACGTGATATATCGGGGCTAGTACTAGAGTGCCACCAAGATTTAGCTAACGCACAAAACAATTTCATCCTGAGGTGGGTTAAAGGGCACGATAGGAGTGAGCCGATTCTTTAGCCAGGGAAGCAGCTGGACTGGAAATTTCACAACCAAGTGACACCTACGGCCTAACGACTTCGACAATTGCGAAACTAGACAAACGATACACCCATGCTCAATCCCTCAAGAGATGGGATGAAATTGAAGGATGCAGTTTTGCCAGGATCACCCTGGGCGACCCTGGGAAGCTGGCGCCGAAGAAATATTTGGCGATGACCAGGAAAAACCTACGTTTAACAGTAGGATTTCTGACTGGCCACTGTCAACTGAGGAAACACCTCCATACTATGGGGCAGGTAGACACACCTCTATGCAGGATGTGTAAACAGGAAGATGAGACTGTCAAGCATGTCTCATGCGAGTGTCCGGAGTTATCGTCAATCAGAGAGTGTGTGTTCGGTGAGTCTTAGCCTACACCTGCCAATATAAATGAGATGTCCACCTTCCTCGGGAGGACAGGATGGACTATGACCTAGGAGGACAACTCCTCGGAAGGATACACAATGGATCACATGTGGCCCAAGTGCTGTTAGCCTACACTCACCATCCCTACTTAGATACAGATAGGTCTGCGTAAATGTTGGCGGATGTCCTCAAATATACTGCTTTCCTAATTTCTTGTGGTCATATTTATTCCTGACTTAACGGTCCAGTTCAATAAATGGCCGTTTCAGTCGCCAGTTCGTTGCCCTTATGACCTTCGTTCCCTGGTACCCAAGCTACCATGACCTTTCAATGGTATCCAAGTCATCAGCTTGTATGGGTACACCTTTTTCAGTCTTCCCTACCTAGTATATTAGTTTGGACCTCATTACTTATAGCCCTCGCCATAAAACACTGTTATTATCATCAAATAATTTCCCTACAACATTTTTTGTCTAAATATCTAAAGTGAAATCGATTATTATTGGTCAATCGGCGAATTCTGCTCTGTTGAATGTTCGTTCCAACAAACAATATCCGTAACGGAAGCCGTACAGTGTCACAAGGCAAACGGAGTTTTCGTTGCGGAAATCTGGCTTTGTTAAGGAAATATGCGTGCATAACTTAAACTGAAATGTAGCCTTAATAATGGTGAGAACAGAATGTGATGACAATGCAATTGGAACTTTATAGGTACGTTTCGGGGAAACATTTCGCTTAACGGTATACCGGAAAGTTGTTGTGCAAATAGATGTCAACGTTATGGAGTAGCAGGGAAAAGGAAAGTTTATTTGGGGAAACTTTAAATTCAATTAAGAGGTTTGAAAACGGTTGTATAAAGTTTTTCTATTAATTAAAAGTGAGTTCAATGATTGATGGCTCTGAAGAATGTTTACATTCAAAAATTAGGTTTAATGATTTCAGTTTATCTTCTCCTAAAACTTACATTGAAAAATTAGAAAAAATACAGAAAAGAGTTTTAAAATTGATATATAAAAAACCACGTACTTACCCTTCTAACCAACTCTACTTAGAAACCCAAACATTTGACATAAGACAATTATATTTCTTATTAACAGTTATTCGACAACACAAGTTAAAATGTAAACTTAAAACATCTGATCATAACTATGAAACTAGAAACAAATCTAATTATACAATACCGCGACCGCGGAAAAATACTCTGATTCGCTCCTTTGTATTCCTTGGCCCAAAATTCTATAATATTATCACGTCTGAATTAACAGCAATTCATTCATTAATATATTTAAATCCAGATTAAAAAAATGGCTTCATCAAATACCTAGAATCCAAATTCACCAATATGTCGATGCTACAAATGTGTACTATGTGTTCTAGTTGTTTTGAATTAAAAATTATTGTTATCCTCTACGTTAATGTATTAAATGTTATTATTATAATTTTTTTTCCTTGGATTTCTTATGAGTGTATAGTGATGAACTGTCACTGGTAATATTTTTATTAAGTAATATTGGCTTCATTTTAATTAATAATAGTGGTAATAAATAGTAAACAAAATTCATATCCACTTTCAAGGATTGCCCTTTAGTGGGGGAATTGGTTTATATGTCAACTTATTAATTTTTAATTAAATACCAACTTTTGGACACTTATTATGTTATTATTATAAGATCTAAATATCTAATCTATTTATTTACTTATTATTTGTAATTGTAATTGATTAGTGTTTTGAATGGTACGAGTACATGTATGATTATTGATAGGATTTAATTTATTATCGCATACAAGCTTCAAGCTTCAGCGATTTATCATGTTAATTTTCCTTTTGTATCACACTTTATAAAACAGTTTTTTCCGGAAATAAACATTATTATTATTATTAAATTATATTACATAAATAATAATTTTCTACTACTAGCTGTGAATTTGATAATTATTGCTTCTTCTAGCAAACTGAGGCCCGGTTTATCGGTAGCAATTTATCCTTCAGTTAATGCTTAACTACCAGTTATTTTGGAAAGGTCGGTTTATCAACAACAGGATAACTTTATCCGGCAGATAGAATGTCAAATATTTATCTGTCAGTGTCAACTGGTGGATAGGTCGATATCTGAGGGTTAAGGTCATGTTAAGGTTTATTACATAACCTCACTTTACTCAGTAGAGTTGTTTTGTTTTTATTTCGTTGTGGTATTGCGTGAAATTTACTTGAGATGTTAGCAAAGTAAAAAATGGGAAGTACTAGTACTACTAAGAAAAGAGAATGTAATTTCACAGCAGAGAGAAATTTGCTTCTAACATTGCAAATAAACATAAAAATGCGATAGAAAATAAAAAACGAATGGGGCAGCCTGGAAATCAAAAGAGGAGGCTGTTCGAATTTCAATTAAAATTCGCACAAAGCGGGTCCGTACGGCCCTGACAATATTTAATCCTCACCCTTACGCTACCACGTCCAAAGTTCCCCGTTGGCGCGAAAATTAGGCGATGTTAGCCGATTCTCTTAAAGACCGCTAAAAACAATAACCGAAAAGCGAGTCGTTACTCGTTACTCGTTAGTGGCAGTCGATAGCAAGGCAATCTGCCGAGTGGTACTCAGTGCTTCTCT
>CAJUYI010005079.1:0-16586 GCA_910591695.1 Galerucella pusilla
GCGCCCCATATAATATTTTAGATTACTTAAGAAACACCCTGTATAATGTTCCTCTACTTCAGTACCCACTGCTTGAGAATATTTTTGGTTTTTCATCCAATATTTATTTATTTATCTGTCAGAACTATCAAAAATGAAAACTATTAGCTGATTTCAATATTAAAAAGTGTTGTGTGAAACTGGGCTGAATCTGACCAATCAGAGGTCTACAGAATTGCCAACTTAAATTCAAATCACTCTTCCTGGTTTTTAAATGAGGTATAGAGGAGTTCAGTCTAAGGTCAGTGTGGCCAACAAAAAGTGATTTTTTTCTGATAAGAATGACAGTTAAGATCTACCCTTCAAAACATAAGATTTATGCATGTTTTTCAACATTGCGAACATCTATATTGCTGTATTAAAATTATGAATACACCCCCGAAGCGTATATCTTGAAATTCAATGTCTACAATTAGCCTCTCGTAAAACAACTCTCTCTACTTTTACATTCACCACTAGATAGCGTTTCCCACAAAATTGTCTGGTTTAAAACCATTTATTTCATTTACAGACTCGTAGAGGTAAACGGGAAAATCGTTTTAAACAAAAATCGAGACGATCTAACCAGACTATTAGCAGCTGCACCAGATCCAGCTCAAATGGTTGTTCTAAGAAAAGTGAGCAGCATCAATTTTTCGAAAAACACACCAAACGAACTAAATTCCCTTTGTTCCGAATTAGAAGCTATGAAAATTAAAACCGAAGAAGCCCAAAAAGCAAAAGAAGTATTAAAATCCGACAACATAAGACTAACACACCGAATATCTTACTTAGAAGAACAAGTATGTCAATATTGATAAAAAGTTTGATAAAATCATAATTTCGATTATTTTTTTCAGGTTTCCGAACTTGTAAATCGTAAAACTAAGGAATTGGATAAACGTATCTTATCACCTCCCCCGATGATCTCAAAATCCAACCAAAATGTCACTAATATTAACATAAGAACTCTTTCCCCAGCTAACTCATCTACTATGAACAACCAAATATCAGCTCTAGCAGCAATAGAAACTTCTTCCACCCCTTCCAGATCGAAAAGTAGTTTGTCAAACGTATCTAATACTCATATACCTTCTCTTGCAAGTGAATATTGCAACAAACTAATACACAATAGACATAAACATAGATCTTCAAGAAGCGGAGTACAGAGTCCTGTGTGTAGTACTGATAAAGTAGCTTATAGGAAGCATGCGCACCATCACCATCACCATAGAGAAAAAGATTACAGCTCGGAAACGAACTCTGGACTTGATACTAGAAGATACAGCAAAAGATACTCGGCAGAATTTGCTAAAGCAAATTCTGAGAAAGAGTATGCTGCTGATATAATGGACCAAAGCTTTAAAAAAGCAACGCAAATCGTACAGGATTTAACGAGAAACAAAGAATCTACGATGTACGAAAAACATCGACAAAAATGCATTACAGCATCCGAAAAATATAATTCTGAGCTTTTACGGCATTACAACGCTCGAAAATCTACTTCCGTTCTAGATTTTAGATCGGAGATCCATATTGGACCGAAATATGATGTAAACGGTGTAGATGATAGTGCGAATCAAGATAAAGTTTACAGAAAAATAGACGCTAGAAGTGTCAAATCGTTAGATTTTGACAGCGACTGTAATTCTAGATTGAACGGTACTATAGATTACACTTCTGAGCCTAATAACGATAAAAATAATATGTATCATACTAACGGTTACGATCAAAGAAAGCCAAGGCCAACTCCTCCTAAAAAACCTTTGAGGTTATCTTTACATAAAACACACAGTTTACAATCTGTTGATACTAATTCCGATTGTCAGAGTAGAAATGATAGAAAATGCGTTAAAAGGAACTATAAAGGAGAAGCGCCGGTTAATATTAAGGTTCAAGATCAAAATGGTGGTACTAATCATATTATCAAGTGGAATTATAGGAGGAGTTTGGATAATACTTTGGATAATGGAAGTTGGTGTTGAAAAATATGCAGAAAGAAATAAAATTGAAAGATTTTTTAATAACCGTCCTTTGGTTTATATCTGGGATCTCACCTAATTTTACTGGACTATTTTTCAATTTTTTTTTTCAAATGCAGTCTTGCGGCCAACTCTAAAATGATAATATAACCATTTTATTAAGATCTTGTTACTTGTTCAAGCAAAATGACTATACAGGGTGGTCCTTAAGTAATGGTCTCATTTACATTTTTTTAATTTAAAATGTGATTATCTCTGAAACCGTTAAGATTTGGGGATACTAACAAGTATACCTTTTATTTGTTGTAATGATGTGGCTTTAATTATTTTTTACAAAACTAGCGCTAATGTAAAAGGCAAAAAAATTTGCGTGCACTTATGCCGTATACGTGGCGCCCTCTACAAAATACATCGACATAGGCACAAGATTATGATTTCTGATGTCCAAAAACCCTCAACCTTAAATTTTTGTGCATATACGTCAACATTTTATCAAGGCTTGTTGGTTTAAATCGCAATATTTTGAAGTCAAGATTGTACTGTACTTCTATGTACAATTACTTACGGACCACCCTGTATAATTTCACCAACTCGATATTCCAGTTTTTTAGTACAGTGGAATTAGGGGATATTTGAAATAATAAAATGTATTTTTGATGTAATAGAGGTGGCTTCTCCCTTTGTAACAGTTATTTTGGTACAATTTGGTTCAGTAGAAGCTAAAATTGAAATATGAATTAACCCAGAAGTGCGGCCAATTAAACGTAAACAAATAATGGGCAATTTGCATAGCTAAAGTTGATTATCTGTATCATTAAATAAATGTAATCGATCGACAATATACCTACACAGGAAAAAAGTTATTAAAATTCAACATTTTTAATAATTTCTTTTGCAAATTAAAATTCTTTATTGATGAATTAACATTTTTTTAGTTATATAGTTCGTGAAATTTGTTCATCATAACCGAATTACGAATTTTAATTGAAATTTCACTATAAAATAGTGAAACTTTGATTTCAATTACTAGACGATTGCATCGATTAAACGAGATATAAATGAAATGTTTTATTTACTGCAATATGACTGAAACAAAAGTATATTTTTATAAATATTCCTTATTATTTTTGTATATAACAATAAACAATTAAAAAAAGAATATTTGTTTTAGTCATCTGACCCTTTTTCTACGATTTTAATATAGAGTAGTAAGAGGCTATCAAACTGATATGATAGTTCAATCACTGCTTGCTACTACTGTCCGTTTTGACATTCAAAATATTGCTGTGTAAAATTAACATCAAGAATCAGGCTGCAGTATAGTTTGTCTGAAGCTACGAGGCATCGGTAAGAGGAGAGGAATCATAGCGCATATCTGTCATAAACGTACAAATGGCGTACGGTACCTATTTTACCAAGTAAACCTAGAAATACAAAGGTCACTGACAATAACAACGCCACTGGATAAATCAATATCAGTCAATTGACGAAGTGAGAGGGAAAAGCACACGCACACGCTTGCCAATAAGAAGTCAGTTGGTCAGGCCTTTCGATAAAAATCACCAATTATGTAATTCGGAGGGTGTGGTAATTGTGATTTTCGTACAACGCTGCCAGAGCTTGAAGAAGCCCATAACAAATTTGGAAAAGTGCTCATTTTTTAATATGTATTTATAAATTGTAAAAATAATTTTGATAGAAAAAATCCAAGGACACAAGCACATTAAAGAATTAACGGTTAATCCTATTGTTAATATTGTGAATAATAAAAAGTCCCTTTCCTGATTATTATCACTACATACTTAGCAATTTAGCTTTTTCATAGTTAAACGTGGCAATATCGAATGTTTTCGACTGCATTCCTTTCACGGCTTCAGATAAACTTGCCAAAGGATAGATGGTATGTCGCGACTAAAGTGAACATACGAACTACCTCATAGCATATATGGTAGATCTTTTTCAATTTACATTAGTTATCTAGAATTTTATTCGTTTAAAGTTCTTTTTATTTCGTCTCCGCTTGATGGACGTTTCGTCAAAGTTCTTTCGAAACGACAGGAATAAGTATATCTACAAGTGTTCGTTGAAACAAATTTCGGCAGCAGATTATGACAGTGACAAGTGACAGAGGTTAAATTAAGAAACAAGTCACTTGAAACTGTATTGTGCAGAACAAATCTCGGTAGCAGATTATGACAGTGACAAGTGACAGAGGTTAAATTAAGAAACATGTCACTTGAGTGGAATTTCAGCTGAAAATTGATATATGGTCTGTAAATTGGGAATTTTGTAGTTTTATGTTGAATTAAGATTAAGATTAATAATATTTATTATAATTTACTGAGTATGTGCATTATATATATAAAAACGTTTTAAACAAAGAGTATAAATAAAAATTTTGAGACCTTATACTATATCTATTTTATGAAGTATAATGAAATAACTTACCTGTTTTTAAGTGAATTATCTTTGATTCTTAAACGGTTTCACAAGTTGCTTCGCAATTGCAAATTTAACACTGAACCTGATGATCACTTCATAAAACAATATAACCAAATTTTGCACACGCGAAGCACAAATTAGAGGGAGTATTTATAGGTCCACAAATACAGAGTACCTAATTTTTTGAAGGAAATCTCTATGATGCCTATAGAATCTACATTGCTATTTTTTAACAGTGTAGATCAGAGACCCTAGCAGCCGTTAAAATCGAATGTTTGCTTTGATAATTAGAGTAGATACTCAAAAAAAACTTTATCAAATTTCAATTATGCGGAAAAAAATTGCTTATTCTTGCAGTTCTCTAATTTCAACGGAATAACATATAACGAGAACTTTCTGAGACACCCGGTATAATAAATAACATTCAATAATAAACTGAAAACATTTAGGAACAAAAAAAATAATATCACTTACATTTTCAACAAATCAGCTTCATCCCACTACCATTTGGACTGCACCATTTTTACCATTAACCATCACTAAAAACCGCGAAATCGACCATTTCCATTTACCGGCCGGCGATTGCCACCACATTTATCTCTTAGTCAAAGGCATACATCACATAGTTTCCCCATAGATACTGACTCTTAGCCCACTACGTTAGAGCAAAACCTCAAGTCAGTACCATTGTTCTACAGAGTAACCCACTTATCTATAAAAACCGGTTGCATGTCATTCAAAATAGATTACATTTTAGAGTACTGTATTTTTAAATTAAATACACATCTCATGTTGTAATTTACTAAATTAAATAAATTATACAATTCGGTTAGTATAGGTAAGATGAGCGTAACCCGACAACCTCCTAGAGCGCATATCAACCTCGAGGGCAACCTTGTCCTTGTAGATCATGGAATCTTGCCATATTACCCAAACCCTCTTTTAAGTTATACGAAAATTTACAAGTTTGTACAAAAATTTAATTGGGAAAAGTGAGGGAATCAAAAATATTTTTTTACAAAGATTGAGGTGTTAGTCTTAAAAAAATGAAACTGAAATGTACATTATTGAACTTCAATTCGGTGCAGTAACCAGATTTAAATTATCAAACAAAGGAATATTTATAAATAATCTAATTTAAAAGAAAAACTAAATTTATCATTAAATATCTAATTTTGGAAAAACTTGTTAACCAAAGTACCTTAAGTTAGCGAGTAGTCCAAGTAATCTGGGCACAAAAAGTGTCTTTAGTGAATTATTAAAATGTTTAAGAAAAGATTCTGCAAATCTACAAGGGTTATATCGTCCGAGGAAATTTCTGTGATCACATACAACAATATAATATGCAGACATACAACAATTTGAAAATTTGTGTAACCAAAAAAATAATTACTCAGTTGAAATGATGTAACAGTATACACCAATATAATTTTGTAAATTTGTGAAAAATGAAAATGTAAAAAGTTGGAAACACCCGAAATATTTCTTCTGAGTTGTCTGGAAGATCTCGTTGTACCTAAAATGCGTTCTGGGAGTGTCTTAATATTTCAAAATTAATAATTTTGCAATGAAAATGTTTATAAGCAATCTAGACTTAATAAATGTTTTAAATTTGGAAATGAAAATTTGGGTTTTTTAAAATATTTCTGAGCCTGAGCTAAATTTTGGAAAATTATTTTTAAGCTATTTTTTTATCCATATATTTCGTTTATTTTTTTTAATCTAATAATATATTAGACCGAGCAATTTTAGTTTATTCCTATTTTGAAAAATTTCTATTCAAGTTAAAAAATATTAAATTATATTGAGCCTAACCTATATATTGACCCCCAGAACTTTGCACCAGAAATCGTTTGTTCTTCTTTCCCTAAATTATCCATTGTGAGTTGTCTGGAGCAATAGGTTTTACCTAGGGAATATCTTAATATTTCAAAAATAATAATGTTCCAACGAAATTGTTTATAAATACCTATGCAGGGCTTGCCTAAATGTTTTAAATTATTTCCTAAAAGTTATTCAAGTTCAATTGTGGAGATGTTTTTTTTTTATATATTCTGCAGTTAATAAAAATTATTTGTTCTATTATTTTGAATCTTTTTAAATAAAAAAAGAATAAATTTCGATTTTAATTTAAATTATTGACCGATTTGCTCACAGAACATTGCTGCATGAAAATACATCACCTGAAAACGAAAAAACACAAACAAAATACACATAAAAATATCCTCTTGCTGGGGTGTTTCCACTATTATAAATTATTTTAAATCAAAACAAATCAGTCTATATATGAAAAATTGTAAATAGCAAAAACATTTCAAGCATACTTTTTGAATAACAAAAATAGAAAATATATAAATAAAAAATTAAGTCCATTCATGACTAAGGAAATTGAACACTAAAGATAATCAAATAAAAGTTATTTGTACATTTAAATTTTTAAAAATATTTTTTGGATTATTCCAATATATTTCAATTTTTGTTATTCGTCACAACAGTCACCTACCTTTAGGCATATCGCTTATTATCAACCTCGCGTTACAATCTGTAAAAGAAAAAACAAATTAAAGTTTATTGTATTAAATATCACGTTTAAAAATTATCCAGTTTTTGAGAGACCCTGTATTTAATTTAATAATTTAATATAATCAAAAATCAAACATTATGAGGGATTTAAATTAAGCTCAAAAATCATAACGCCACAGATATTTTTCAGTTTTCTGCTTACAGCACCATCTAGAGTCTGATTATTTACTCAAGTCATTACAGAAAGCAGAAGTCGACAATAATTCTCACTAGGGTTAAAAATCCAAAGATGGACCTTGTTTCAGCCGTCTTGTTACCAGACGAAGTAGGTATTTCAAATTATTTAGAAACAATGAAATTTTCTAAAATGGTTATTTTTCAATGAGAAATCAACAGGTGAACTTAACTATACACAATTCAATATGGCGGAAAATTCTATTCGTCATACCTAGCTTTATATAACCAACAAACTGTTTATGAACATAAAAAATCGGAATAAAATCATGAAAATTTTCTTTTAAATATACCTATTAACATTTAGTTTTCACAATGGCGTCTCATGTAGAGTCAAGTAACATCACAAGAAAAACACAGACATAGACAATGCATAGACTTACCGAATATAAACTTATTTTAGAGTATTCAAATCTATAACACAGCACAATAATTATTATTAACAAACACTATAAGTTTATTACACTTGTTAATTATTATCAATTCCACTTTATTTTACATTGTAATTGCTCAAACATGTTAAACCGACTGAAGCAGGAGACGCAGGAGACATACTACGCAGAATGCTCAAAGCACCCTATGAATTTTTTTGCGTAAAATGTTTTCTAGCAATCACCCAATCACGATAAACCAGGTACGGCGTTAGAAATGACTTGATGTTAAAATGTTTTTACAAAATACCTATAAGATTTTACCAGAAATTGTATTCATAATGTTTTATCAAAGAATAAATGAATAGTATAATTACTTCTGTTTCATAAATATATGTTTATAGGTATATTTTTATGAATTAGGTTAGGTACCTACAATACATTGTTGTACTTTTCACATTAGCTCAATATCATGTTATTTAGCGATAAAGAAGTTTTTAAATAGTTTCTTGTAGTATTATTTACATAGTTTAATGCTAAATTGCATCTATCTGCATTATAATTTGTATATAGAATGGTTTAATAGAACATTTAGTATAGAAAATTATGGAATTCATGATTCTTTTAAACGTATCTATATATCTTACCGGACATTAGGTACTGTATTTTCCATCATTCAAAGGTATAAAACTGCACTATTATTTACACTAATACACACTTACATGTTTGTCGCTTTTTTTTTAAATTGTGATAGTTTTACACTTGTTTATTTATAATAACCAACAAAAACTGCAGACAAACAGCGCATGGCCGAGTTCTGATAGAACCATGGCCACAGAGTACACCATCTGATGGCGTAATCTGTGTCATTGCAGCCATGTGTCTATCTGTTTTTTCTTCTAAAAACTTTTTATAAGAAACAACAAGTAGGGAATGCAGGCACGTCTTAAGGAGACATGGTATTTAAAGTTTTTAGTATCTGACGATAGTTATCAACTCGGGTAAACAGCGATAAAGTATAAACGTCTGTAACATTGGTTGCATACATTGTAGATAGAAAACGTTCACTAATAGCACAGAATACCCTAATACTAAAGGTGGATTCATGCAAGAAGAAATTAAAACTAAGAGAATAAAACCATGTTAGTTTCCAATTTAAATCTCATTTTCTTAGTTTCTTGCATGAGCATGTACCTGTAATGTAGATTTTAATGCAAGAAACTAAGAAATTGGGATTTAAATTTTAAGCACTGAATACCCTTAAATAAGCGACACTTTGCTAGGGTATGGAAACTCTATGGTTTGTTGTTTACCACCACGGTTTATCGTAGCTCTAGTGGCCGCCTGCCACTAGAGCTACGAAACTTTTGTAAAATTGGTTGCATAACGTATGGAAACATCAACCGTCATGTCGAGGTAGGGAATTCTAGTTCGCTTACGAATATACCCGTGAATAGTGGAACTATGTAACCTTTTCAAGTTTAGATTTCAAAATATTTATTATAAAACGTAAAAGCGTCTCTTTTAGACGGCCCGTCTAAGTGGCAACGGGCCATAAACTTCATACAAAAGAAATAAAACAATACACAATATAATTTTTATTCTTTTAAAACTTCCACTTCGTGCTGATTGGAATAAATCCCGTAATGAAGTTCACTTCCTTTTTGATAAGCCCAACCCATCTTTTCACTGGTGAAATAAATACCTGGATCGCCATTTTTAGACAAAGTTATTGCTCCTTAAAAATAAATAGACATAAAATTGACATTTGACAGATATACTTCAACATTACCTGCAGTATTATTAAGTCGCTTTGTCATACTCTCCAAAGTTTCTTTGGTCGCTGCTTGTGCAGTCTTCCCACCTCCCATTTCCCTTATTATAGAAATCGCTAAACAATATTTGGCTATTGTTTCTCCGTGTCCTGCAAAATTTTAAATAAAAAAAATACTCCCTCTCATTGTTGTCACTAATATACCTGTAGTTGAAACAGCACCAAAATCATTATCAGCGTATGTACCACTTCCTAGCATGCAAGTATCACTACTTCTTCCAACCATTTTCCCGTTTATGCCTCCAGTAGAAGTAGCTGCAGCTAAGTTACCATGACGATCTAATGCTACTGCACCCACCGTACCAACATCTCCTGGATTCTAAAACAAAATTTTAATATTGTGGTGTATGCGAAATGAATAGTAGGCTTAAGATATTGTCAATGGTTGGCATCTGTCAACGTGTCAACAGTGTCAAGCACACATGGCTGTAGTTGTATTATAGAAAAAGTTGTATTTTAACTATATTTTCTTAGGTAGGTACGTTATTGGATTATATATTAAAACTTATTAAGCAAATATTGTGTTATTGAGAGACCTAATAAATATAAAATTATTCCCTACTTTTTCACCGATTTCAGTTAAATCCCCCCCTTTGCGTTTGAATTCTTCGAGAGCTTTTTTTGCAGCTTCAGTAACTAAACTTCCTGGTGCTACTGTCGGAATGCCGTGTTCTTTGGCGAATTTATTAGCACCTGCACCTGCTAAAAGTACGTGCGGGGTTTTTTCCATAACCAAACGAGCTACACTGGAATTGTATAAAAAAAAGTTACTTTAGGGTATGCATTAGATGGTTTATAGATACAAATATACCTGATTGGATGGGCTATATCTTTGATAACGGTAATTGCACCTGCAGTAAGATTGGTGCCTACCATAATACTCGCGTCCATTTCAACTTCACCGTCTAAATTCAATACGGAACCATAACCTATAATAATAATATTATTTTGGATGGAAATTATATTAAATAAAAGAGAATTTACCAGCGTTAAAATATTCGTCGTCTTCCATATGCCTGACGGCGGCTTCCACTGCATCCAAAGCGGTACCTCCGGTTTTTAAAATTTTGTATCCGATTTCTATGGACTTTTTAAGACCATTTATTTTACCGGCTACTCTCGAGTCCGGTATATTTCCAGCTCCTCCGTGAATCAACAAAATCGGTTCCATTTTCACACTAACTAATGGAGAAAATATTGTTTTAGAAAAAGCTGAATATTTTATCTGTATTTGAAATGAATTGTGTGTAATCTTTGTACAAATATTTCGATAACTAATAAAGTTTTTCAATGTCTAGGTGAGATAAAACCGGTGTTGCATTCTCCTACTCACTACTGGTAATATTTTGATATAGACGGCCACACACGGAAATTCTTTTGTATTTAGTTTATGATATATTTTTCTGTCATCTTCATTATCTGAAGAATCATGTATGCCAAAATATCAAAAAAAAGTTAAAATAAACTTACTACAACTTGGTAACACTAGAATTCCCATCGTTATAATTAGTAAAACCATTCTTTCAACAAATGCGTTTGATATAACTGTCTAACATAAATAACAAGAAACTTATCACTAAATTTACATAAAAGAGATATATATTAAGAAAGATTTAAAGCCGAATCAGTATATTTCTAGCACAAGACATATTGACCTTCACCGATAAGCAAAAGATTTCTTAAACAATGTGGCTAGATGTCCGCCGGCCGAACTATGAATTCAAAATTGGAATTCCGCTTTGTGTCTAAAGTTTTAATGACATAATTATCTAGAAATCCGCCAAAAATGTCATAGTTTAAGCAAGCACGGCGGGGTTATTCACCGATAATAATAAATTAATGATTATTAATAGCAATTCGCCCAACAACGGACAACTCAACTCACCTTGTAAGTCTGACATCAAACGGAACATGGGAATTCTTGAAAAAATCATCTTTAGTCCGTCAATAACTACCATAACCTCAAATAATCTGGTTGTGTCTAAGGTTACGACTTGGCCATTGCGTGGAATAGTAGAACTAGCCTATTGACGACGAGAGAAAACCTCTCCAAAATTCAAAGACTAGCCTGTATATGAATTATAGGAGCAATGAGAACATGCCCAACGGCAGCCATGGAAGTGATTCTCATCCTCACCCCTCTACATATGGTGGTGGAAAGATACAGACCAAGTAGAGAGGGAATAAAAAAACCACCTCCTCCCTTCTTAGAAATCAGAAAGTATAATTTTTCAAAGAAATTCGTTACGGAATTATGCAGCAAGAAGGAATGGGATCCAAATACCATCACCAGGCTTGGAAAGAATGCCATTCAATGGTACACAGACGGCTCAAAAGCAATAGAAGGAGCTGGGATAGGAGTGACCGGGCCAGGAACCAAACACTCTTTCAAGCGGAAATCCACGTCATAAGAAAGTGCGCCCAGTTCAATATTGATAAAGGATACAGAAGACAAAGGATTATTATAATGTCGGATAGTCAAGCAGCCATTAAAGCACTGAGCTCTTGTGTAATCAGTTCCAAAATGGTGTGGGAATGCCTAGACAAACTCAATGAGCTAGGCGAGAATAATATGGATTCCAGGACACACTGGAATAGAAGGAAATGAAATAGCAGATGAACTAGCAAAGAGGGGGACTGAAATACCTTTCTGGGGGCCTGAACCCTTTTGCGGAATCAGCACCAATGTAATATTGGAAGAAATAGGTAGAGCCGGGGAAAAGAGAAGATCTGACCATTGGAAAGATCTAGTAGGGCTTATACAATCAAAGACTCTTCTGGGTGTCTACAACCTGTTGAGATCAAATGAATACATAAGTCAAAGTAAAACTGCACTAAGAGTTTTAACGGGGATCCTAACGGGACATTGTCGCCTGAATGGGCGACAAAATAGTGGAGGAAGAAGAATGCAGAAGAAACCTCCATCCACACACTTTCCAACTGCACAGCACTTCAGAATCCTAGAGCGCAGCACCTGGGAGATTACTGGATAGAAGAGGAACATCTATCTAAGTTGAAGCCTGCAGACATCCTAAAATTCCTCCGGGAAATAGAACTAAAGGAACTACTAGTTTCTGAGACTCTCTTCAGAAACTAAGTAGAAGTAAGGGGGCACAATAGATCTTTTAGGTCTCAGTGAATGTCACCCCAAAAAAACATACATACAAGGTTACGACTACCGGCTAGAAATTGGTATACATGGTTACCAAAATATATTTGGTCAATTCTAATTATTGTTACATAATGTAATTAAAATACAATTTATATTGACAAATTGAAGTATATTACAGTAACTAAGTACAAGAACAATCAGATACATTAAGTTCTCCGGGCTTGGCTCCATAATACATCTTTTTACCTTTAGTATAGGCCCACGGCATTCTATGGCTAGTGAAAAATACACCCACATTACCACACTTAGATAAAACGACAGCACCTAAAACATAAAAATGGTTCTACACACACACGTCAAACGTCAAAAGCAGCCAATCACTAACCAGCACGCTTACAAAATCTATCCTCAATTTCATTAACGCTGTTTTGAACTGCTTGTTGAGGGGATTTCCCGCATTGCAGCTGACTTACTATATTATAAGCCAGACACAATTTAACAATTGACTCCCCGTGACCTGCGACAGAAACTCCTCCTAATCTATCATCGGCATATATAGCAGAGCCGCATTTACTGCTGTCGCTGCTTCTGCCGACCATTCTTCCTGTGAGTCCTCCGGAAGAAGCTCCTGCAGCTATGTGACCGCATCGATCCATCGCTACGGCTCCTACTGTATCACAACGTGCTATGCTCTCCTATAAAATGTTCGATTTGCAAAAAATTACTTTAAGAAGAATAATATGTTCAGCTTACAGACTTCTTATACATTTCTAGGTCGATTTTAGACCATTCGGTGATTAATTGACAGTTTGGCACTCTGGGCATACCGCAATCGTTTGCAAATCGGTTGGCACCTTCTCCAGCTAAAAGAACATGAGGTGTTTTTTCCATTACCATCCGAGCAAGACTAAAATCAACATAAATCTATAATTATCAACATGTAGTTAAGTAAATTGAAAATAATAACAACAATACACAAGATGTGATGGATAGGCAACCTTTTATACGTTCCAAAATCATTTCATACCTAATTGGATGCAGAATTTCTTTGACTATAGTTACACCTCCGGTAGATAAATCATCTCCTGCCATGATGGAAGCATCCATTTCGATACCTCCTTCTTCATTTAGGGATGATCCTCGACCTATGGAAATAGCTTTCTACATCTCTACTCTCTACAAGTGTACTCTTTAAAACGTTTGATTTTTCAATTACCTGCGTTAAAGACTTCGTCTTCTTCCATGTAACAAATAGCGGCTTCTACTGCGTCTAGTGCATTTCCACCGCATTGAGTTAGAATTCGGTAACCTATATTACAAGCTTTCCTAACCCCCCTTGTTTTACAAGGAATCATTTCTTCGGGTACATCTTCGGCTCCGCCGTGTATGATCATTATAGGTTCCATTTTGTCGTTTTATTTGATTGAAATGAGACAAAAATTTGTACTTCTATTCATGATGAAAATGTAATCAAAAATGTCAAAATTACATTGCTATTAATTTAGGTTATATGTGAGGGATTGATATTGAACTATAAAGTTGGTAGAACGCTTCTATTTTTACATTTCGATGGTACTGACCACGAAATTAGTCTTTATAGTTCTGTGGTTTCAGCCAAAGTTAACGATACTTGATTTGACATACGCCAATATTCATACATTTCGATGATCGTAGCCACAGAATTAATAGTTAGGTCCTAGTAAACACAGACAGCTGATAATTGATTCGAGGTAGAATGAATTTCAGTATGACCAACTTAATTTAACAAAGTTACCAGAATAGGTTTTGAAATAAAATACGGTGTTACAAATTCGAGATTTTATTGTTTATTTATATAAAAAAAAATTACTTAATCAAAAAGTTGAAATTTAAAAAAATTACAATCAAAAATCGATGAAAAAAAATTAACGACTAGATTATATTACAAAAATATATATAAACATTATACTTATAAGAAAAAAAAAACCTCATTGGATGGAATAATTATATGTACAAACATTAATGAACCAATTTTGGCAAGAATTCAGTTATATAACAACTATTCACAACAAAGATAAACTTAGATATATTCAAATCTTCAACCTCAATATAAATAATATACTTTCAATATAGAGTAATAAACAATGAAGTGAAACGTCCCTTAAAACAAAACATGCAGTATATATTTCTTTGCCTTTTCATTTAGAAAGTGCGTCGGTTCTATAAAATTTCACACTATCTTGTGCATATTCAACCTCGACGACAAACTGAATTCCTAACTAAGTACTAAAATATTTTCGTTAAAACTGTTGGCAACAGTGGCAAATCGTTTAGTAAATACTTGGATGGTGGCCATTTTATTGTGCAAAGTAGATCGACAGTGGTATTCAAACCGAGAGTTTAGAATGCTTCAATCTGAAGAAAATATGTTTTTGTTTGAAAACTTGCAGGGAATTATAAATGTCAGAGTGCAATAAAAAATGTAACATATATGAAGGTCATTTGAGCACTTGTTGGGGTATGACATCTACTAGCCTAGAATTATGTTGGCAGCAGTTGCCCCAGAACTGGATCAAAGCGAACTGCAGATAATTATAAATGTCAGAGTGCAATAAAAAATGTAACATATATGAAGGTCATTTGAGCACTCGTTGGGTGAATATGACATCTACTAGCCTAGAATTATGTTGGCAGCAGTTGCCAGAGCGAACTTGAGCTGTCAAAAACATCGCCGCCACAGTTATTATTTATATACACCTAAAAATATTAACTTTTGTAAATCACCCTATACTTTTCGAAACGTAAAAAAGTATTCACAACAAAAAAACACCGAATATCACAACATGTCATGTATATAATTACATAGAGATGCGTAACAGAATTCAAATACACATCGAGCTTTTTTTAAATTTCAATGCAAATGTCATTATTGCACAAGCTGTCAAATATAACTTTGTTAAACAATGGCAGTATTCGAGGTGTAGTAAAAATACTATTTTTCACATTCTAGATATCGTAAAAGTTATCCTGCTAATGAAATTTGTGGTACTACCCTCGTAAATTAGATTCGTATATTTAAGCATGGTGTAACAAAGAACAAAGTGTGTTACCCGCGCACGACCAATCAAAAAACTTCCAAAACGCCGCCATATTGAAAAATCAGCCATTCAGAAAATAACGCGCGAAATCAAACGCTTGACAAATAACTGAATTTGAAACGAAAACAGGAGATAAAATCTTTATTTAACAATAAAGACACTCACTTAATGTTCCAATGTTCAGAGTTCACAATTTATTACAAAAATAAACGATTACAACAAGTAATATTTGGTTTTGTAGGTTATAGTTATGACAGTCATTCGAAACATTAAACATATGATTGCCCATATGGCGGCGTTTTGGAAGGTGCGCAGAACATGACGAAAATTTGTCTTCCGTGGGAGCACACCTTTTTCTCTATTACACCATGTATTTAAGTACGAGAATGTGAAAAATGTTATATTGTTCAAACGCTTTTGATTTCTTTATAAATAACCTTCGAATATAGAACAGACAGGAAGGAGTCTCGTCATTCATTAGCTGTATAAGAAAATGCGACGGAAGTCGCCATTTGCAACACCCTAATTATGACTCGTTGACGTTGACTGACGTAGATTTTTCACGTAATTTTTTGGTGTTTAAGGTGTAAAGACATATAATGGTTAGTTGTGCAACTTGTGGTTATACCAAGACCACAAAAAAATATATAATAACAGCAATTCTTAATACATAACATATTTAATACATTTCAATAAGCTACAATTTTAAAATTTCACATATCCCATACCATATACATATACAAACAGTACGCCACTGTCAAAACAGAACCGACTTTTCCGCCATTTGCAGCCTCCTATTTTTGGACGCAAACTTATTTGGTAAATGCTCCTTCCTGTCTGTTCTATATTCTAAGTAAATAACGCTACGAATAGCTCCTTTATATGAAAAAAGAAGAAATTAAAGGTACATTATTCAGCAGTCAAATTTATTGAGTATATAAATGTCAAACGGATTGTACTTTTTTAAAAAATTATCAACATGCTTCAAGTTTA
>CAJUYI010005080.1:0-16578 GCA_910591695.1 Galerucella pusilla
AATATTGAACTGGGCGCACTTTCTTATGGCGTGGATTTCCGCTTGAAAGATACTTGGGGTTTTCCCCAAGCTTTCAGAGTGTTTGGTTCCTGGCCCGAACACTCCTATCTCAGTTCCTTCTATTGCTTTTGAGCCGTCGGTGTACCATTGAATGGCATTCTTTCCAAGTCTGGTAATGGTATTTGGATCCCATTCCTTCTTGTTGCTCAATTCCGTAACGAATTTCTTCGAAGAGTTATACTTTTTCATAATACCGTCTTGTGGCATGTCCCAGGTTGTCTGATTTCTAAGAAGTGAGGAGGTGGTTTTTTTTAATGATTCCCTCTCTACTTAGTCTGTATCTTGTTCTTTCTGCAACACTTTCCACCACCATATGTAAAGGGGTGAGGTTGAGGCATGTTCTCATTGCTCCTGTAATGCATATACAGGCTAGTCTTTGAATTTTGGAGAGGTTTTCTCTCGTCATCAATAGGCTAGTTCTACTACTCCACGCAATAGCTCCATAAGTGATGATTGGTCTCACTATGGCAGTGTACATCCAGCTTAGGATCTTTGGGTTACAGCCCCAGCTTCTTTTTGCCAGATTTCTGCACACCATTATAGCAATTTTTGCCTTGTATGTAATCTTCTTTTCGTGTTTGTGGAAGCACTTTGGAGAGGAATTAATACAACCATTAAAACTTCTCAAAATCCCCCAGTCATATTTATAAATGTGAAATTCTACCAGCCGTCTCATTAAAAAAAGACTGACGGAAATGAGAAGAAAAATTATTTTTTTAATAAATAGAAGAATCAGTTTCGACTGTTCATAGTTTCCAATTTACATACTGCTTTCGAGATGTTAGTATAACTGGGGGTAGATTCGAAATAATAAAATAACAACTGATTACTTCCTGAATCACTGACATAAATTTTTTAAATTCAGTATTTTACTTGCACTTCCTTAACCGCTTATTGAAGTGTTCCTTTCGGTCGAGGTCGACGAGGGTTTTTTAGATTCGAATTTCCTGCTTCTTCTTCTTAATATTTTATGAACGGTAAATGACTGTTCACTTTAAAGTTGTAAGTCTCGTGCACAGACAAGTCCCCAAGGTGTTGGGCACTAGAATTCTGTGCAATCCGCAAGTAGAATATATCGACAGAGGTTTTTTCTTCCATACCACAGAATGGTACCCGTCATAAGCGCTCGTGCCAAAAGCGCCCCGACAAAAGTGAATAATATGTGAATAATAACCTAACCTTCTCGAAATAACCAAATTATAATAAAATATCTTTGAAAACAGGAGGAATATAGTTATACAAACTATTCTTAAGGATAAGTACAAGTACATACATCTTTTCCTTATAATATCTGGTCAAGGTTCTATATGTATTCGTACATATGAATAATAATAATAATTATTGTAATAGTCACTGATAATAAGTATTAATAAATATTATGAAGAATAATAAAAAGTAAACATAAAGAATTTACAAATCGAACGCGAATGCCCAGTTTCAGGCTAAGTTTATAATTATTATAATATTTATAAACAAAAGTTTTTAATTGTTCATTATCTGAAGCGCTTTTGTCGGGAAGCGCAGTTATCGGTTGCGCTTTTGACTTTTGACGGGACACCTCACAGACTCTAGATCCTTCTTCTTACACTATTTTGAGCAGCTAATGGTGTTTGGGTCCCATTCCTTCTTTATGCCTAATTCCGAATTTCTTTGGAAAGTTATTCTTCTCTGTCGTACTATCGTCCCATCCAGGTAATTCTGGAGAAATCATCTGGTTCACCGATGGATCCAAAACAAACCATGTCACTGGGGCTGGTATAAGTGAACCTAGAAAGAAACTGTCTCTTAGCCTTGGTCGATACACAACTGTGTTTCAAGCAGAGACGATTCCCGCTATAGCCTGCATTGATGAAAACATCAAAAGAGGATATACCGGACTGCTTCAAGCAATCAGCAATCCAACAACTACGTCTAAACTGGTAAAAAACTGTGAAGAATCCCCTAACATGCTGGCAAGAGACAACAAAGTGTCTCTAATATGGGTGACGGCACATGAGGGGATTTCAGTGAATGAAATGGCAGACCAGCTAGCTAAAGAAGGCTTTAAGGAGCCCTCACAGGTCCTGAACCGTTTTGTGAAATCACAAAGGATTACATAAGAGGGGAACACCCTCAAATGGAGGCTCACACACCTCCATACTAAGAGTCTACTGAATAAGTTAGACAAGGAATTCTCGTCCAGGCTTTTGAAACTGGGTTAGAGAAATTTAAAGACAGTTACTGACCTGGTGACTTGACACTGTACCCTGAGCAAGCATCTGCACAGGATGGGCAAAGTTAGTGAGCCTAAGTGCGGAAAATGTGAACTCTACGATGTAACAACTACTCACATACTCTGGTTCTGTGAGAACTTACAAGGACTCAGACGGAAGCACTTTGGAGTGAAAATAACAACACAACCATCACAACTACTGAAGATTCCTCCAGATAAACTGGTGGCCTATATAAAAGACACGAAGCTTCTGGAATGAAAGCAGGTAGATAGCATGGACAATGGTGGAAAGATTTAGTTCAAGTGCCTGGGCTGTTGAGCCCAACCCATGCCTATGAATGAATGAGTCTCATCGTGTAAGCTTATTGAATTATTTATTTATGTAGGAGATATATCATAATATATAATTGGGTCGTGTAGGAACTAAAACAAATAAAAACTTAAATATTTTAACTTCGAGCAAATCCACATAATTTAGGGTCCGTCATTTGCAATAATGGATGCATGTCATACCATCTTGTGGCATGTCGCTGTTTTTCTGATTTCTAAGGAGCAAGGAGGTTGAGAATCACTTCCAAGCCGTCGTTAGACATGTTATCATTGCTCCCGTAATGCATATTATAGACCGGTAGCTCAAGACACGTGTAGGCTTCATCATTTTAAATGGAAGCCGTTTTCACATCTAGTGTAATGTGAAAAACAAGTAGAATTAGGCTTTTGCCCAAGACCCAAACTTGCTAATCAACGCTACAGGGGATATTTTCAACGAGCTAGTAATAGAGAAAGATACATTTTCATTTGTAATACTGAGGAAAAAAATGGAAAGCAATATGAAAAACCTTACAACTCTTTATATAATGAAAAATAGATAATCACCACTGAGCGATTTAGTTTTATAGTTTATTTTTAACTTAGTGTATTGGGTAAACTGTACTTCCAATTTAACATTATTTCAACTCATTATGAAATAACCATTACTTCGCTGAAATTTCTTTTCAAGCAATTGAATCCGGAAGAACTGAATAGTTGTTGATTCACATTGGTTTTACCACTTCAATTGTGAATATTTTGATAAACAATATGTCGAAATTTTAATTTAATCCTGCGTAATTCTTATATAAGTTTATCCTCAATTTCTGTTAATGTTAAAATCAAACATAAATATGTTTATATAATTTTTGCCGCAAAGAAATAAAATGCGAACCAAAAAAATGACCACGGTCGATCGCTTTTTCCGTGTGCGGTATAATGTTATTAATTTTTTCGTTGCTCTTAGCGTTTTTCTGAAACATACTGATAGTTGTTTACAAACCGCAATAATAATAATATGATATGCTCTACATTTTTTTAATGTACGACATTTGAATAGGTAGGTACATAAAGGCGTGGAAAGGACACCGACTTTTTCTGAATATAATCATTGTAACTTGGTTTTTATGTTTTAATCTGATTTCGGAAGGTTATTCCATCAAATTTATGAATAACGGGAAATGTTCTCGTATTCAACAATAGTAATATTTAATATTCATAATATTCTCAAATTACTTGCCATAAAAGGTAACATTACCTGGAAAAAATGTATTGAAGTGGAATGGAATTTCTGTGATTTCAATTTCCGGTTTTAAATAGCCAGGGGTTTCATAGTACACAACAACGGGTTCCAATGGGTTGCTTCGTGCATTTCTTATTTTGATTGGCCCAGTTTTCATTATGTCCCACAATTTGCTTAATTCATCCATACGCGGGGGCTGGGCTTAACAGCCCAGGCACTTGGACTGAATCTTTGTAACATTGAAAAATTCTTAGCAAAAATGATCTTTCATTTTTTTCTTAAGTATTACAAACGAAAATATATCTCCCTCTATTCTATTACTAGCTCATTGAAAATATCCCCTGTAGCGTCGATTAGCAAGTTTGGGTCTTGGGCCTACACGTGTCTTGAGCTACCGATCTATAATATGCATTACAGGAGCTCTTTTATAATACCATCTACCTTGATTTCGTTATTATGGTAACAGCGTTTAGATATATTGTCGAGTGACAGTGACAGTTCGTTGATTTTCAATGTGTCATTTATGTCAAATTTATTATCTTATCTGGTTTTAGTTTTGTTAATCACTCTGTTATAAAAAGTAAAATAAATAATTGAATGTATATCGATGTGTCCGTCTTAAGAAAAATATTGTACGTCACGCACCCGAGAATAAGTGTTTTTCAGGTCTCACCAAGCTTCCAATGGAATCTGCTTGTCTCGACCTTAAAAACACTTCTTTCCGGTCTTGTAACGTAAATTACTATTTCCGAATAATTATTCATTTTATTGTCATAAGCCCATTGTTTATATTGTTTTTACATCTTCTTTAGATTTTTCTGGTAATAAGGTTAATGAGGATATGTTGGCTTGTTCCAATAATAGGTGGAGTTAAAGCGTATGGTACATTCTATAGAGGTAGAAGGAAAAAGCCTTTCTTAACGTGCAATAAACGATACTGAATTTCTTCCATCATGGCGAATTTGAATGAATAATTTAAAAAATATAATAGAATAAAAATACTACTTTCAATACATAACAAACTATGCAGACAAATTTTTCAAAACTATGACCGCTTAATAACTATTAAAAATAACAACAACTTTTCATATTTCACTCTAATTTTTTGACAGCAAATCATGAAGCTTTTTCATGAGCCTTCATTTTTGTTCAATTTCAATGTGTGGAGCAGTAGTGTAACTTTTAAAGTGGTTGCTAGATTCTGCTCAAATTTAGGTGAGGTACATTGGGACTAATTTTAAAATCAACATGGTGGACCTAAAAATGTTATGGCACATTCCGTATATTTTTACATATCTGAAGTCTCCGGCTTAACCTATATACAATTTACTAGTAGACTCTATTCAAATTATTAACACTATATTGGAAAATTTTTAACTTTTCTAAATTAAGATTAAAGGTTAAGAATCAACAAATAAGTATTTTTAAAGCTAACAGAAAAAATTAAATTCACTCCAGTTCCAACAAAACTCATCCGAATGTAACTGCATGTAAGTTCTTGAATATCGATAATTTTTTCAAAAGTTTCTATTATTAATACCCACTGAAGTGTGTAAATGGGCTGAAAAAAATACATACTTGTATTGAAAAGAGACACAATAGCTTTTGTTTGTGTTGAATTGTATCCGATTTTTTCAAATTTATATTATGCAACAAGATCAAACAGTTCACCAGCAAATGCGTCAAATACCAGCCTTCCTATATTAGGTAGTTGACAGAACTTGTAATAGTCCAGCGGATAAAGCAAAAAAGTTCGGAATTTTTTCCCTAAAGACGGATCGGAATACGGCTTTTGCATTCGCTTCGGAAAATTATTTGTAAAAATGTACCTACTTTGTTCCCATTCCCATTCTTGGAGAGTCCCACGGAGACGAGGTTCATCGACGTTCCTGAGCCCCAGGTGTCCGGGGGGGTCAATGTCAACATCATAATCGTGATCAGCGACCTCGAAAACCCCCGAGTACCCGATTTGAGCCAGTTCTGACTCTTATTTACAGAGGCCTCCCAAAAGATGCATTTTTGGCATGCATTTTTGACTGCAGCGATGCAATTCCCGATTTGTAATGGGAACAAAGTAGGTACATTTTTTACAAATAATATTCCGAAGCGAATGCAAAAAACCGCATTCCGATCCGTCTTTAGAGAAAAAATTCCGAACTTTGAGCCTTTTTTGTGCTTTATCCGCTCGACTATAAGCGTTTCAAGCGACAAATAATATGTTTCCACAATATGAGATTGTACGATCTGAGGATGGAGATGATCCTACCTCTTCGTAGATTATTAGATACTAGCTTCATTATGATGATTGAACTTAAAGGGATAATCTAATTTGGATTGGGACACAATAGACAGGACTTCCGTAGTGCACGGTTCCGAACAGTCTACTCACAGAAACCAGAGCAAATTGTGGTATTTTGGCTCAAAAAAAAATGTTGAGCGCGTAAGATTGGAATGTTGCTAAGCATCTCAACATTAACGACACATTTTTTTGTAATCTTAATAACTAACTTCTCTTACACTACCGCTTAAAACTGTGTGTTATTAAATGAAATGTCGACACCTGGAAAATCGTTTTGTAATATTTATATTTGCTTCCGCAGTGAAAGGTTATCAATATAAGTATTAAGTAATTCATTTACCTTCAATAATAAAAGTTGAATTTTATGGCAATGAAAATTATATAAAAACAAAGAAGGTAGTAAATACAGTAAATGCAATTGTTTGTTACTCTTGCCCAGATAACGTCACCAGTGATATCATTAACGCTTGTCTCAATAAAACTCCTGTCATTTCTTGTACTATAGGTCATTTTTAATCACAGAATGATGTTGTTAAAGGTTTTGCTAGTGGGAGAGCAATGTTTATTTTTAAATATTCGTTGAGGTCGTGAAATATTAATAACAATAGTTAGTAGATTGACGGTTACATCTTTTTCCATCACTTACATACATTGAAATGTTATTGTAAGAACATCTTTGTCCAAGTACTTGGTCTAAAGATGTAGGAATCTTGTCTTGTATGAGTTTGGGGCAGTTAGTCATAAAATGTTTGACCATTTGTTTCATTCCACAATAGAGTACACGCGTATTTCATATTTTGCTTGGATATTAATTTATAATAGTAAATATGATATCAAAAATTACTAATAATAGGAAATAAACCAGTTTCCATTGGAAATTACTCCCAAATTTTAAAATAACATTCAAATTTCAATGCACTTTCCGACCACAACCCGAGGATTTCCGAACGCTACCGATGATACGTGTGATGTCATATCTCTTGTGTTTACTTATGTCAATATGGCCGGTATTGCATTGGGTTATGTGTAGTGGTGTGTTTATATTGTATTGTACACACTTACACTTAAACTTAATTTATATACCCACTACTTAATGTCTACTAATTATTTACACTCGGTATAATAATTGTCCTAATTTATCTTCAACACTATTTATATTCACTTCTGTTCACTCACTGTATACTGAAACTGTTTACCGATTCACTGTATACTGAACAACTCCCCGATTCACTCGAAAACCCGCGTATATATAGTCACTCGAATCTCTAGAGCTTTCTCGATAAACCATTGTATGGTCTGGTATATTTGCAGAACAGTAACAGTCTGGATATTACCTGCGAAAGAACCTTTCTAGAAAGGTCGCATTCATAGTTTGCGACAGGACCGGCTTCGGAATCAGTGAGTTCGTAACAGTATTTTAATCAACTATTAATTGCTTCATCGACGTAAAAATATCATTTATGTTTGTTTGAGACCATTACGTGTTTGTGTGTGCTTTTTTTATTTCTAAAAGTCAACGTAAAGTGAAAAGTGGTCCTAAATATTCGATATTTCCGAGGATATTTTAAAACTTTTGGAAGAATATATTTAATTTACTAGTTCAGTGTTCAGTGACGATTCTTTCATATTTTGTTAGTAAAGATATGGCTAGCGAAGGTTTTGTAAAAGCACAAACTGATAACTTGCCCAAAGTAGACTCATTTATGCTGCTTGAATTTATGAAGTCAAAAACAGCTGCATTAATGCAGAGGAAATAAGAGGAGTTAAAGCATTATCCTAAGTACCTACGATTTAAACTATGTTTTATTAATATAATATATACCAACCATATTTCGATGTGTGGTCGTGAGAAAATGATGTTTTTATGGTTGACTCCTAGTCATATAGGTACATAACCTCAAACAATTTAAGAATAAAAATTACCAGCATAGAAGTAGGTACCCACATTAAAATGGACCTCGCAAACAAAAGTAATACCATTCTCTTAAGTGTATTTTTGCTTGCGCCACCAGGTAAAGTAACAATTATTTTGTCTGGAGTTTTAATAGAGGTTGATTTACACACTGGAACAATCTAATACTTGAAATAAAGTTTTTTTTCGTCCTTATCCATTTTTAAAGCTTTCAGAAACAAATTAGGTCACAAGAACACCGAGCTTGATACACTAATAAGAACGTAAGCAAATGACGTCACACCATGGGGCAGCCATCTTTATGACGTAAAGTGCGTATTGGCGGACTTTCAAATTTTATGATTTTTAAAGTCGTTTTAAAAGTAAAGTTTATATTTTTTTGAAAAAATAAGCTTGCAAGGTGTTAGAAGACCTGATAAAGCGTCAATTCCCACCAATAGCAAAATTTATGCTTATACCCTATTATCACGTCGGCTCGCAATATTTCATGATAAGGCATTAATGAGTTAAATTTGTGTGCCCGAGTCTGAGACGTGTTACTATCACTTGCGATCTACGATTGACAGGCAGATCTGGCCATGGCTTCACTGTTGGTTTCGTTTTATTCCGAACTAATGTCGAGCTATTCCATCGAGATTGCAACGCACTTTGCACTTTTGATTTAATATCAGTTTTTGCATCACTATCTACAATATCTGTTACTTTGATAGAATCATCTGCGTTACGTGCTTCATGAGCACATTTGTCCGCTTCTTCAATGCTTGATATTCAGATATGAGAAGGAACCCAGATGAAAAAATGTTTTTGACTTTATTTTGGGTTTCTAGTATGCTCTTTGAATTAGTATGATGTTAGTAGGGTAGGTGTGGCTTATAGTTTGTGGTTAACTAAGGGGATCCGTAAGTATGACAGTTTTCTCTATTTGTTAAATGCTAATTGATAATTGTTAAATGTTACTGCATAAATCCACACTAAGTCAACCGCTTTTCTATGAAAGGATCTGCGTACTACATGCGCACTAGATGAAAATTCGGTAAATTTAATTTAAGAAAGTTAAAAGCTGGCCAACTTCATAATTGTTAATTGTCTGCATAAATGGAGTCATAGTGAAATGAGTAGTTTAACTTATAATTGATAAATGTTAATTGTTAAATGCTAATTGATAATTGTTAAATGTTGCTGCATAAATCCACACTAATAATACTGCTGCTCCTACTCCATCAGATTTTGACGCATCTGTGTAAGTTTGAGTGAATTGATTGTATTGACTCAAGATAATCTTGAGATTTTGTAATATCAGTTGTATATTTTTTAAACTCTCTTAATCTTGCAATGATTTTTGGTGTTTTCACGGTCCATGATGGTTATGTTTTGATTATTTGAACTAATAGCGTTTTGTATATTTAGTCTCCTAAGGCTAATTCATAACTTGACGTTCTCTTCGCATAAATCAAAAACTGTGCAATGCACAAACTCATTCCAATTTCAAAATCATTCTACTGGCGGAAAAATGAACGTCAAGAATATAAATTGTTCTTTATTGTAGAAGCATTTGGTATGAATGAAATTGTTGTTCATAACTTTAAAAATATTCATAGAGAAACTGGTCAGGCAAACACTGGATGGTGCTGCTTTTATGTGGCGTCATTTAGAGGGCAATGACGTAAATGTTAAAATACAGGTTTGGTATGAATTTTGAAACAAGTAGGTGGTTTTGAGGCATTATTATAACAAACTTAACAATGTATTGTAAGACCGTGCAATCAAAAAACGGATCGTAACGACTGATGCAAAGGAAACTGTGAGTGAGTCTTCACTCTAGCACGAACATAGGACGCTTTCTTATTGTGTAATGTAGATTTGAAGGTAATTTTTTAACATTAAATTAAATATGTTTTTTTACTTTAATTAGTGTTACACCCGCTGAGTAAATTGTTCAATAGTTTCATAAATAATATTCAGTCACTTAACAGGTTTATGAAAATATATAAATAGATAAAAATATATAAATATTTATACCCAGTATATTTTATTCAACGGTTTTGGCAATTCCATAATTCTTAGCATAAAAAATTTAAGAAACACCCGCAGTTCAGTCAAATTATGGTAATTATAAATCGCTTAATTATATTTAACACTCATCCAATGACATGTTGAAAAATTTAGTTTCCTTAGCCTTAGGCATTTTTTTGGTATAGGATTTTATACGCAAGAGTTAACATTTTCATAGATCAATACTGGATGCTTTGCCTTCTGATTTTTCGTTTGTTAGAGATTTCTGGTCTATCATCCTTTTCCATTTTTATCTCTCCTAGTAACATTGTTGTCATATCTGGGCAAATTTATGAAAAATTATTTGATTGAATTTTGAGAAAATGTTAAATAAATAAAATCCAGAAATGTTAAGCGGGCACCACAAATCACTATCTATGGCGGGCACTTGATATGGATACAACAGATTTTCTTTTCGAACACTCCAAGCAGTTATTGAAGAAGTTTGGCAGACAGCATGAGATCATTGTGCCAGTAAACTTCAAAATGGCACAATGGGCCCGCCAGTGGCATCAGTGCCGCAACCTTGGCTTGAGTTTGTCTAGGACAAAGCTCGCCTGCACATTTAGTAGTAGTAGTAGCTTTAAAAAAATAGATCAACCATAAGTCCATTGATTCCTTCTCCACAACTAACAATGACAGAAAGAGTGAAACTTTATCGTCTTCCACTGGGGCATACCAGGCTTACACACTCTTTACTTTTGGGTGAAGAACAGCCGTTATGTTCTATATGTGGACTGATAATACTTTATATGGGCGAGTTGTACAATAAAAAGTTATCTCTTAAACTCAGTTTAATGTTTATTTTTCGTTGTGCAATATCTGGTTAACGTTAACTAGAGTTAAAAATGACATATTTTACCGGACAAAATTGAAAAGTTAAAACTCAATCCGGTAAATGTAACCTCACAAAAATAGTGGAGCCGTTATCTTTTAACTCCCTAAGGAACCCTGATACTCCTGCAGAAAATCTATACAATAAATCTCAAATCAGAACAAGAAACCCTATAGAAGTATGCTTTGGCGTTTTGAAAAGAAGATTCCCTGTTTTGGTAGTAGACATTAGATTGAACTTACCGAGAATTGAGTAAAATTGTTGTAACAACTGTAATTTTACCCAACATAGCCATTAATTGTAAAGACCACATGCCCCCTGTCAATCCTGAAGTCGAAGCTGCCATTATAGGCGAGCGGCACACCCCCAAAAAGTCGTTTAGAAAACGAAAAAGTGACCAGATCACTTCTAATCGCTAAAAACCATGTTACTTTATGTTTTCGAGGTTGCTGAATACGAATATGACATTGAAAATTGGGGGAGCATTGTTAAAATCTACAATTAAGTGAAAAATTGGAAAAAAAAATTTTCGCGAATATCGAACTTCAACTCGCTGCCATTCACGAAATAATCAATATTTTTTCATAAAAATTCAATCACACATTTTTGAACTCATTTGCAAGACAGTAAAATATACCCGGAATTTCCAAAGCAATTTCCCACCGATCGGGAAATTTCGGAAAATTTTTTACTGCTCTTTCTGACTTTATGTGCATACTTTTACAAAAGTTGAGTGACAACATTTTTGATTTTCAAAAAAAACAAACGCAGATTTAGTTTCCTGCAGTTACAGGCCATTTAATGTCTATTATCTCAGTGTTTTATTTGAAAAGTATGTGTCAGACATCTTTATCTAATAAAACATTCATCATTTAAAACTAAATAACTCCAATAAATTATACATTTTCGAAAATGGGAAGGGAAGGCAATTTGAAGGTTAATACCTCATAAAAACATTAAGCGTGAGAATAGTTGTTAGTTTTAGACCAAGCCTATCAATGGTCCACCCATATTCATTCATTGTATAACTACTTATTTGATCTAGCTTCTAATTAAATTTAAAAAACACACACACACACTTTATCGTTTTCATCTAACAAACTTTCAATGTAGCTTGGCCAAGATCACATAATAATTAAAATGTATCCTTTAATAAAAAATCTCAACAATCGATTTGAGTATTTTAATGAATTTCCGTTTATTACATTTATGGAGAGACTATTTTGTTCAGTGAACCGCATTTATTGAACATTATACTTGTTGATATTGAAGGTTCGAGGAATGATTTCATCAAATTGAAGTGTTAAAAAATAGTAAGGTCGCTTATACCACTAATAAATGGAATATCACATATTTTAGCAGTAGAATAATTATGGACAAAGGTTATTACTGTGATAAGTTTTTACTGGATATATTAACCAATCAAATTACTCAATTTCAAGTCATGTGTAAAATTTCATCCAATCACCGCTGTATTACAGCCATAATACCCTACATGTGGTATTTTCAGTTTAGTGTTTATGTTTTATTAAAAATTAATTAAACGTCAAACTGACAACTGAATTAAAAATGTCGGAAAGATTTGGTATTGCATCTAACGATTCAATTAATTTACCAATTATGCTTTTCACAACTGTAGTTTTAAATAAAAATGAATACCTAATTTTTGATTAAAACTAATAAAGTTTGTATTGAAAAGTATTAAGCGTCAGGTTGACAATCAATTTTTTGATATCTACAAAGTAAAAAATTATCTTATCGAATACTCCTCGGGTCTTGATAAATACTCAAAATTTTGTCGTAGAGAATCCTTCAAGCGTGTTGCTCTACCTCATAAAGGTTCTGGATCTGTAGTGACACATCGTGCTCCTTCTTGGATTTGTGAATCTGACTTTCCATTGCTCTTGTGTTTTGAGTGGCATGGATCTCATCTGTGATTTTTTTATAGCAGCTTGGCTGTGGGAAAATTTTGGCAGAGGTTTTTTCCTAAAAAGTTTGTTATAATAACTCCTGTGCAGATAAATGATTATTTTGAGAATATTCTCAAGAAAATAGAAACCGAACATGAAAGAGATAATAATAGGGGAAAATTGTTTCAGAAAAGTGTCACTCTTTAATTACCTAGGGGTAATTATAACCAGCAATAAAGTACAAAAAAATACTGAAAGATGGAAATTTGAGTAAACAAACAAGACTGAAAGTATATAAAGCGGCAATACTCCCAACTGTAACATATGCAGCGAAAGCCATGTGTCTAACAGCCAAGGACTTAGAAAAACTAACAATATTCGGAAGGAAAATCATACGAAGAATTAACGAGCCCCCTAAGGAAAGACAACGATCAGTACGGGAGCTTAAACAATAATGAGATTGGAGATATTCTAGTAGGAGAAGATATCGTTAACGTAGTTAAAGCCAAAAACTACGGTGGTTGGGACACATTCACCGCAGACAACCAGGGGAGCTAATTTTAAAAATCCCTGCATGGACACCACAAACAACAAGACCAAGGGGAATGCCAAAAGAAAAATAGAGGATTCAAATAATTGAAGACATTAAAACTCTTGGTATTAGAAACTGGAATAAACTGTGCCAGGACAGGACGAAGAAGTGGAGAGAAATTGTAGACAAGGCAAAAAAACCCAAAAAACTATGAAAAAAAAGGTCTCAGATAACAAGGCGGAGTGATTCAACGCAATAAAGGAATCCAAGAGATCCTAGATGGAGCGCTAATCGTTTCTACAGAAATGTAAAGGCCAATATACATATTCTTCGTTAGGTACCTGGTACCATTTTCGGTAACTCTTAATAATAATTAGCGTAAGAAAGTTTGAACAGATGTTTCTACAAATTTTGAAACGTTTAATTTTTTTTTTATCAAGCAATGACAATTGATTAGCAACGATTTAAATTGAAATAAGTACCTAGTTTTCCGTACATATGATTGGGACAGGGGAAATGCCCTTAAAGTCAGCTCTTTATATCCGTGACAAATAAAGTATTAATGTCATGATGATCGTCAACCTTCGAAAGAGAACGGTCTTTCAAGAAGAAGAGCATTGAGCCTGTTGCAAGGCGAACAACAAACCAGACCATACTTGTAAGCCTCCGAACTAACTTTTCAAAAGCACAGTTAATAATTTACATAAAACACTAAGCACACCTTACCTATGGTAATTATTTTTATTGGACCAGCCGTCCTTGGTTATCTTTTAATACAGAAAACGTATGACGATAAAACGGACCTTCCACTATTTCTGATTTTGAGATAACGATATTTTAAAAAATGACAACATACTTAAGAAACAAATTGTCATTATCTCCAAAAAATATCTCTTTTCTGCTTCAGGTTAATCAATTATGTCCCATTGGTATAAAAGTGTCGTTTGTTTAAAACTGCGGTCGACCTTGGAAGAATATTAATAAAAAAATTTCATTCTTCATTCAGAAATACTGGATGGAATATGAATATTTTTTATTGGTAATTCATTTAAGTGGGCGGATCTAAATTGTTCTTCAATCGGTAATGATATAATTATGTAATTAATAGGTAATTTGATAAGTAGTATATTTCATAATATGACGTTTTTTTTCAATATTTGTTTCACAGGAGTTTACTGTCTTAAGTCAAACATATTTGACTTCTTGTCTCCATTCAACCTCACTCCCATCAAGTTTAATAGTTTTGATGTTGATAAATATGGCACTAAAACGTACAGTATTATCAACGTGACATTTCATTAATTCAATACTCACTTCGTCCAGTATTCGTGCTGAGAGCGGTCGTGCATTATCAAACTGTAACAAAAAATCAGCTATTTCTGAAGAGACTTAAAAATATGGAACAAAATATGCTCATAAAAGACTACCAGTTTGGATTTCGTGATAAGCATTCGACAAAAGATCAAGTGCACAGGATCACGGACATAATACTTACAAAAAGTTTTTGAAGAAAAAGAAGTATGCGCTGCTCTGTTACTATCCATGGAAAAAATTCTCCCAAAACAATATGTAAAGTTATTGGAATCCTACATAACAGATCCATTTTTCAGAGTTAAACAAGAAACTGAATAGTCTGAACTAAAACAAATAAAATCAGGTGTGCCACAAGGGAGCGTGCTTCGCCCAGTTCTATACCTACTATGTACATATGACATACCAGATATAAATGATATGAAAATTGCCACATTTGCTGATGACACAGGCAACAGGAATAAATGTGGAAGGAGCTACTAAAAGCTAGGAAGAGCCACTAATCAATTCAACGAATGGACCAAAAAGTGGAGAATAAAAGTTAATGAATCAAAATCGGTAAACATAGATTTTACAAATTAAACGGATAATCAAAACATACCAATCGTAGTTAATGGAATGGATGTACCATATGGAAACACAGAAAAATATCTGGGAATTACTCTGGATGCTGAGCTAAGATGGAAGGAGCATGGAAAGAAGAAAAGGAATGAACTAGATACAAAATTTAAAACAATGTATTGGCTTATAGGTAGAAAATCCCAAACGTCAACACATAAAAAATTGCTTATATACAAGAAGATTTTGAAGCCCATTTGGACGTACGGACTACAGCTTTGGGTCTGTACCATTTCAACCAACATAGCACCCATACAAAGATTTCAAAACAAAGTACGCCGTACTTGCTCCAGCTACTCGATCAACACAACCTGAGAGGACTGAAAAGGACGAAACCTTTAGATCTGATGTAAGTGACAAGTGAAAGTGTTGAAAGCAGAGCACAGTGATAAGTGAAAGTTCACAGTTAAGAACTAAGCGACATCAATGGATTATAACTTAGTTTTAAGGATTGTATATATAATTTAAAATGAGACAAAATTGCTGGTTGGTCGTTGTTCTTGATCAGGTGTAATAGGTACTACTTTCCATATAAAACAATTCCGATTAAATAGAGGGCGTCTGCTTCCTGGAGGATAAGTTGGATAATATATTGATATGCATTCAAAGCACCGCTTTCAGCAAATATTGATTCTGTATAAGCAGCACTTTAAGTTCCGACTGACATCATAATAACTTAGGTGTTCTGAAGTACGGTTGACAAATAGATTTTTTTTCTAGACCTCCATATTCGCTCACGACAATCGGGAGATCACTGACAGAAGCGCGATTCATCTTGGGAACTGCTTAGGTCACGTGGCAGGCGTCCTTGGAATTAAATCACTTTGTGGAAGCATTCGTTGTATTATGCTTTCTCATTGACCTTTTGGTTCGCATAAAATGTTGGCTTGGAATGATTCCTTGAAGTATTTAGGCCAATAATGGCCAATGGTTAGTTATAGTTGATGCTGAACGTTCTACTCGAACGGTCACCCAGTTAAGACCTTATTCCTTCTTTATATATCGATAGATAGATATAGATCCTCCGACTCGATCCAGTTAAGACTTCAGTTTCTTTCCCCGGTATAAAACCGACATTTTTATACCGAATGGGTAAAATTCCATAGTAATTATTTTGTTTCCTTTGTTTTCCTTCAAAATAGGTGCGTTTTTCATAAAACTTAATTTCATGGTGATTGTATAATGATTGAAACCTAAAAATCAAAGTTATGCTTTATAGTAAGGAGCGCTTTCAGACGATACATTTTGTGGCCGGCTACTAGTGTCTGAAAAGAATCGCGCGGCT
>CAJUYI010005081.1:0-16575 GCA_910591695.1 Galerucella pusilla
TTCCACATTGTTCGTGCGATGTGACGCGTTCTACTCGATGTTAAAAATCGATAGTAAGAAATATCCACATATGAACAGATAAAACATTTTTCCATTAACACAGGTTGCCATAGGATGCGTTTGAATGTACACATCAAATCTATACGATTAATATTTATTAATTTTCTGTAAGTATAGATACATCAGGAACGAGCTAGGACATTCAAACCCCCGAAAAATACATCCTCTAGAAGAGTAGCATCATGCATTGGCTGATTAAAAGTAAAAGTAAGAAAAGTCTGTTCGTAGTATAGTCCGGAGAAGTAAGGAAAATGGAAAATATTTCCACCAGAGATTTTACTTTTTTAAACGAAAGCATATGTAGTATAGACTACTTTCCTATATTTGTGAGAAGATCGAGCTTGTAGCACGTGAAATGCAACAGACTTTCGTCCATAAATTTTTAGATTTGATTGCACAAAAGAAAGGTGAATCCATTAAACCATCGAATACCGCAAAAAATCTAGGATTAATATTTGATCCTAAATTAAAATATGATAAACATATCAACAATTGCATTTAAAATGCCTACTTCAATATTAAAAACATATTTCAAATTCGACAGTATCTGTCATTCAATGCAAAAAAAGTTTTGTGTGATGCGCTTGTACTAGCTAAATTTGACTACGGTGATGTTATTTATGGGCCTTGCTTAAATGTAGCTACCGCTAGGAGAATTCAAGTAGTGCAAAACTGTTGCTTAAGGCTGGTCTGTGGTATCAGAAGACGTCAGAGAGAACTTCCCACAAACTCAATACAGTCAAATGGCTCAGTATGGCCAAGAGACGATATCTTCATTCGGCTTGCTTATTCCATAGAATTATTAAAACTGGACAACCATCATATTTAATAAACAAAGTTTCCTCCCTTTCAAATATTCATAATCGTAATACCCGTTTCAACTATAGATTAATTGTCCCTCGTCAACGAACTGCCTGAACTTGTCAAACAAAAAAAATCGATTAAATCATTCAAAATTGCTATGAAATCAGTTTTGTTTCGCGATCAACGTATGGACATTGGTATGTAGTATTTATTTTGTGTATTTCTATGATATGATGTAGCTTTTCTTTGTTTTCATTATTATTGTTTATTATTATTATTATTATCAATAATGTTATTGCCGTTTGAATTGTGTTACCTATTATTATTATCCGTAGCGTTCCAGCTACCTTTGTCAAGTTAATCTTGCTGGAGCGCTACCGAAACGTCAAAATAAAAAAAACATTATTGTGGTTTTATTCCCAAAAAATAAGAGAAAAAATAATAAATAATGCCACAAGGAACTTACAGAAGATAACTATGTTGTAATATCTTTAATTATTCTTTGGATCACTCAACGCCTAAGATGAAAAACAGAGACTGCCATATCAATTTAGTGTGGTAGTCACCTGATCTTCGATGCGTTTTTTTTTCTCTCTCTCTTACTCTTTTTACTTATACTATCTTATTGTAAATGTTATGATTATTATTATTAAATGTGGGCATCGAAATTGTAGGTAATTTTATACCCTATGAGATGACGTGATGCAATATTCAAAATTTGTTTTCAACCCTTAATTTTGGCAAAATTGAATTAATTTTTGCAAAATGGTTTTTTTAGCGACAAACATCCCGTGGACTGGGCTATCTGTCAGGCGCGTCCCCAGGTGGCGGATAGGGGAACGGCCAAGGGACTGAGTCGCCGGTCCCTTGATCACTGGCAGAAATAAGAAGGGGTAGGGGATGAACAGAAATGTCCACCCCAAAATACTGCTCAGAATGAGGCTGGACATGGAAGATCACCTCGTGATGTAACTCAAAGGCCAAGGCGAAAGCGTATCTGCGGCGCCGAAGCCAAAAGGAGAAAGAGAGCCAAGGAATCAGGGGTAGCAGCAACCACAAGTGCACCCTTCTCCTTCTCCACTCCACCTCCAACAGCAAAGGCACTTCCTGCGGCGGGCGCCAAGAGCTCCGCCTTGAATATAGGCAAAGAACCGGCTGCCCCTGCAGGAAAGCGCCTTGAGAACCTCCACGGAGAGGATTCCTAGAAGGCTGAAGAAGCCGCGCAGCGACAGAAATGTCGCCGCGCCTCCCAAAGCCTTCGCGGATGCCGCCTTGAGACACCGAGGTTGCTATTAGAGACTTTTAGCTTGTCTTAAATTTCTGACGTATCCGTAACAAGCTGCGCATGTGTAGACCCGTTACGTATCATCCGATACGATGCGTTGAATGTATTGTTACGTACCCTACTCCGTATACTTAAACGTATCTGTATCAAGACCAAAGTCAGTATTCCGTGCTATTAGTGCTATATTACATCATCTTCCCCGTCTAGCAGCAATGGATTATTTGATATCGACCCCATTTTACGTTTGACAAAAATATAAAAAAGTAAAATAAAAAAATAAAAACTTTGGGGTTATACAATTAAAAACATAGAAAAATATGTAAATAATCAAAAAGTTTACAACGAAGAAAATTCTTTGGTAAACAATAAAATCACATGCCATTGACAGATAACGGGCTTAAAATGGCGACTGTCAAACATGCGCTCTCAGAAAATGAATTGTAATAGCAGCTTCGTTTTTTCTTGGGATGGTGTATTCTATGATTATACGTTTAAAATTGTATAAAGTATTTGACAGGTACTTGAAATAAGAAGTATGGATTTATCAATTTTATCAGTTATAATATAATATTCAAGTGATTGTAGAAAAAATATCTCAAGCAATTAACGCGCCCTGCTCCGCGTCGCGCGTTAACCCTTGCTTTCGCACAATAATTCCTCACTTTTCGCTCTCAATACATAAATACATAATCTAAATTGATATTTTTAAAGGTCAGACAGGCGCTGTAGCACCATTGCATTTCCTACTCTTGTTACGTAGCTAATCCGGCACTGGGAGGTAATGTAAGTTTTGTACGGTATCGAATAACACCACGCGCACGAAGGGTTGCGTACCATCATCTATAATAAAAATATACATACATTCAAGTGAAGCTGATATAGTTTGTTCAGCTGATTGATTTTACTTTTGTGATTTATATTCATAGCCCTCGCTTATTATATAACAATAAAAAACACATTATGCCGCATGGCGATTCAAACTCTCGATCTCTTGTTTACTAAGGCGCTTTAACCAACTAGGCAACAGCGCCCGCTTGTCGTATCAATATGGAACAAAAAGGAGCAAAAAACGTGATTTTTGATATTGTGAAAATTACAACTTTCTAACTATAACGGTTTGTGAGATACAGCCTGGTAACAGATGGTAGAGACAGACAGACAGACAGGCGGACGGACAGCGAAGTCTTCGTAATAGGGTCTGTTTTTTACCCTCTGGAACCCTAAAAATTATCATACTGCTATATACCAGGGCCTTTAGACCCAAAGATAATGTATGGTTCGGTGCTGTTGGGCGTCCAAAGGCGAGCTTGTCTGGCAACCATGGCGGCTATGAGAACAGCCCCAACAGCCAGGGCGACGACCCAGCACTGTAGTGGAACGCGATAATTACAGTCAAGCAGTGTCGAACATGGTTAGTACTTGGATGGGTGACTATCCAGGAAAAACCATAGTATAGGGCCCGTACAGCCTGCAGCGAACTAGCATATCACATCTAGCAGACATTATACCAATGAGCACGAGGTATAATGTAAATATGCCGTCTTTCGGAGGAGACGTAAAACCGAGGTCCCAAGTCCATGGATGTTGGGTAAGCGACCAAAAGCGAACTACACGGTAAGATGTATAACGAGCTATACAAAAAATAGTCTCAGTCTTGGTCTTGCTTGTTCGAAGGTCTTGGTCTTGCGTACAAAGTCTTGGTCCTGTTTATTTTACCTGTTACTTATTTCTTTTTTTTCTATTAAAAATCATCATAGTTATAAATTATTTATAATTTACAATCAATCATCAGACTAGCAAAACTCTTCATTTTATTACCAAGTAATATGTTAAAATTACATCAGCATATTATTATCCGTTTTGAACGTTGAGTCTATCGTATTTGGCCTTGTTCTTGCATATTCAGTCTTGCTATTGGCCTTCGCTTCTTGTTCATTTAGTCTTGATCTTGCGAGCAAGACCAAAACCAAGACTACAAGTGTGAAGGAGAACTGTTAACCTTCGTCGTACTAAGCGGGGTACAAAGTACTAATAATTTTCTGGTTGTTTTTGTAAAAATAGAATATGCTGCAGCTTATCCTCCCTCAAAACTTGCTTAATTGTTCACATAATTTCCATGAAAAAAAATAAAATTTGACTTGGGGTACGTTTTAGTATTTCATGCGACATTTCAAAGACTTACTTGACATGATCGATTCACGTATTGGTGATCTGATTCGTCTCATAATTTGTCAGTATTCGCTGATCTATTGCATAGAAAAGACGTCTTCTTTGTTTTTTGTTTTTATGGTAAGGATGTGCTATGTCGGCAAATGTGGATGTTCGTAATACCAAACAATTGACGGACGAGGAGTAGAAACAATTTTTGCTGGAAGAATCGCTCATCAAAGGCAATGCAATCAGAAGATTTGAGACCGAGAAAACTATGCAAAAACCACTCAAAAACCATATTCTTGATATTTTTCCAAAGCTGGAGAGAAAAAATAAAGTTTATCAAGAAGTTGAGCGGCCTACAGCTGGTCGGTGTTATTTATGCGACAGGAAATGGGATCGAAAATGCAGGCAAATCTGCTGCCACTGCAATCGGTTTGTATGTGCTTCTCATTCAGCGAAACAAATTTTTTGCGAAAAATGCAAAGATCACTATACTCCACATTCAGACTAGATTGAAATCTTGGGTTTTGTACTAAATTTGAGTTTTCATTATTTTGAATGAATATCGAAATCTGTACATTCACTTTTCATACGATCACATAGAAAAGTGAATTATCGCACTGTCTACTTCTATGGAAAGTGGCTTTTATTCATACGCGTACGGAAAAAAAACTTATCCGTACGTGTACGGATAAAAAAGCTGTCAAATGAAATTTTATTAAGATTGACCACTGGCAAGCTGTCAAATATATAATTTTTAATTAGATTTACCTATGTAATATCTAAATTTGAAGCGATCTACTTATTTGAAAAGTGAAATTTTTGTCATTTTCTAGATTTAAAAAAATTTAGGGCGCGGTCGAGGGTCGAACCCGCGTACTCTTCGTCAGAAGTCCGATGTTGTACCAACTAATCCAAATCACCTGTTATAATAGTAGGAAAATGTAATCATCTTGAAAGGTATTTATGATAAGTATGTATGAAGTATGATGAACAATTCTGTTATTTAACGTCGGTCTATTTCTGCGACTGTGGCTAATCACCGACGCCGGGAGCACTCTACCCCTAACCGGAAATTTTGGCGAACCCACTAGTATTCCAACCAGTGGTAGCGTTCTTCAACGAGCCCAACATCCATGGACTCGGGACCTCGGTTTTACGTCTCCTCCGAAAGACGGCATATCTACATTATACCTCGTGCTCATTGGTATAATGCCTGCGAGCTGTGATATGCTAGTCCGCTGCAGGCTGTACGGGCGTTGGTTGGATTGGTTGGTTGGACGATGGTTTTCCCTGGCATGGTCGTCACCCATCCAAGTACTAACCATGTCCGACGTTGCTTGACTGTAATTATCGCATCGAACGCGTTCCACTACAGTGCTGGGTCGTCGCCCATGATGAACAATAATAATTTCACGCAAGACCAAGACTGAGACTAATTTTTTGTATAGCTCGTTATACATCTTACCGTGTAGTCCGCTTTCGGTCGCTTACCCAACATCCATGGACTTGGGACCTCGGTTTTACGTCTCCTCCGAAAGATGGCATATTTACATTATACCTCGTGCTCATTGGTATAATGTCTGCGAGATGTGATATGCTAGTTCGCTGCAGGCTGTACGGGCCCTATACTATGGTTTTTCCTGGATGGTCACCCATCCAAGTACTAACCATGTCCGACGTTGCTTGACTGTAATTATCGCATCGAACGCGTTCCACTACAGTGCTGGGTCGTCGCCCATGATGAACAATAATAATTTCAATTTCTATAATTATCCAACCAATTGATAATTGTAATAACCTACCTATATTATATAGTTAAACTGCTTGAATTTTTGTCACTATTAATAGTTATTGTTAATTTTGAAATCAATTATGTTGACTTAAATTGTAACATTTTGTGTATTAATATGCCAGATGTTGATTACACATTATTTGGTGAAATTATCACGTGATCGTAGGAAAAATACTGTACATTACTCGTGCAAAAGTGATTTTTCACACTCGTGTGATTGTCACACTCGGCTCATTCCTCGTGCTACAATATTTCCCACTCGTGTGAAAAATGTCACTTTCCGCACACGTTATGTAATATACTATTTTATATGTTTTTTTTATATGCCACTTAAAATAAGTAATGTAAAATTCTGCAATTTTACGTGAGGTACAAATGTACCCCACACGGTATTTTCTGTATTTTTTTTTAATCTCGGTACGACGAAGGTTAGGGAAAGAGTGTGAGGGAAATATTGCCATATACTCCGACGGCTATAATAGCAATTAGCTCCATGCAGAAAAATCCCAAGCTAGCTGGGGACTGCTTGGGGACGCTATAAGAGCTGGGCAGTCCTAGCACTTAGATTCCAATGGTAATGAAAAGGTAGACTCACTAGACCAAGGAGGGTCATGTGTTTCCAATCATCAAGAACCTTTCTGTGATATCGCGAACGTGCTGCAAAAAACAAATAGCTATGGTTGGTAAATAATAGCACTCTCAAGATTGCTGGAGCAATCTATCGATAAAATTAACGGAATAAGCGAACAGCCAGGATCCTGGTTGTACTCGTGATAGGCGATTGTAGACTCAACAAACACATGAACAGGATTGGCAGACACAACCATATACAGGGTGGTCCGTAAATAATGGTTCAAAGTGAAATAGAAGATTTTTTGCCAAAAAATATTACAATCTGACGCAACTTCTTCTAATAAAATATCGATAATAAGAAAGATACAGGGGATACAGGGCAAAGTTGAAATGACAAAAATGTTTTTTCTCAGTAAATTGGGAAATTTTGGATATACAAACGTAAAAGTTTGAAGATAGGGGTTTTGAGGCCTGGGAAATCATAAAATGTTATCCATTTTGATATATTTTCTAGAGGGCGTCACAAAAGCTATGTAATTGGTATAATTGTGCGATAAACTTATTTATCGTTAACGGTATCCCTCCTTTTATTGGAAAATATTAAAACTGCATGTATGTATGTATGTAGGTATTTTGGGGTGACATTCACTGAGACCTAAAAGATCTATTGTGCCCCCTACTCAGTTTCTGAGGAGAGTCTCAGAAACTAGTACTCAGTTCCTTTAGTCCTATTTTCCGGAGGAATTTTAGGATGTCTGCAGGCTTCAACTTAGGTAAATGTTTCTTTTCTATCCAGTAATCTCCTAGGTGCTGTGCTCTAGGATTCTGGAGTGCTGTGCAGCTGGAAAATATGTGGATGGAGGTTTCTTCTTCCATTCCACAAGATCTGCATTCTTCTTCCTCCACTATTTTGAGCTTTTTCAGGTGCCCATTCAGGCGACAATGTCCCGTTAGGATCCCTGTTAAAACTCTTAGCGCAGTTTTACTTTGACTTATGCATTCATTTGATCTCAACAGGTTGTAGTCACCCAGAAGAGTCTTTGATTGTATAAGCCCTACCAGATCTTTCCAATGGTCAGATATTCTCTTTTTCTCGGCTTTACTTATTTCTTCCAATATTACATTGATGCTGATTCCGCAAAAGGGTTCGGGCCCCCAGAAAGGTATTTCAGTTCCCCCTCTTTGCTAGTTAATCTGCTATTTCATTTCCTTCTATTCCAGTGTGTCCTGGAAAAAAATACATCGAAATGGATCACATATTATGATTTCCCAGGCCCTAAAACCCCTATCTTCGAATTTTTACGTTTGTATATGGAGGACCTGAGATTTAGCATACTGGGTCTAGTAATGATGACGGGCAAGGAGCTCTAGTTCTAGTATAATTTTTTCCGTTTGGTATTTCGGTAGTTCATGATGCGAGATACAGTTGCGGATGATGTTATCGCTTAACCACCATGGACTGTGCCATCGGAGTAAGGAGCACTGTACGTTGAGTAGAGTGATATGCTGAATGTTGTTAGACATAAGCATTATGTCGATTTTATTTAGGTTTAGCAATGTTTTCTTCTTATTGTTTAGCAAGCCATTAGCGTTCCATGTGACTATTCTTAGTATTTTTAGGAATTTTGTTTATTGATGACTTATGTAAGTAGGTTAAGTATCATACTACTTTGACTCATGAGCTGCGAGAACATATTTTTGAATTCGTTAAATCGAAATATTGGTTGAGAGCTCAGATCTATTATTGACTGTATTTGCGTATGTTTGTTGTTGGTTGCGTGAAGAACTGGTTTGTTGATTTGTGTTATCTGCAATGGGCTTTGTGTGTGCTTGCTGTTCCTGGTTTTCTCTGGGTGATCATCTACTTCCGACTAGTTCTTTGTATACTGCCTTTATAGTTTGCAGGGTAATCCTGTTGACATAAAACGCACTTCACCAGGTTTCTTACAAGATTTGGTGTCGAGTTGTTTAACGCATTTAACCCAGTTGTATGGCCCAGAGTAGTATGTTCCTCTATGGCCATAGGCTTGGCATAATTTGCATAATTAGAAAGGAGCTTCTTTTTTTATGAGGTTCTATTGCTATATTGGTATGTAATTGGAATTCCAGGTTAAATATATTCTTTGTGGTTCCAGATCTATGAAGAACAAAGACAGAGGTTCTTTTGTTAATCTATGTTGAGCATTTGTGATATTTCGAACTGTATGACTTTTTGTTTCCAGTTCTTTTTTAATATCTGCCCTTGGTATAGAGTGGTTCATATGATTACCACCCTGTCAGCACGTTCTTCTTCGACTTGATAGGTGTGGTGAACAATGTTCTCTCCTTTTCCATGTTTCATCGGCTTTCGATACGTATCTATTGTGTTTGTTGTGATTTTAACAGTATCATTTGGTATGGGTCTAGTATAATAGGATTCTTTGTGCACTTTCTTGGGAAAAACTTTCGATTATCTCTTTTAACCGACTTAACCCTTTGTCTAACACTAAGCATATATATATATATATATATATATAATGTAATGGTATCAGATAATTAAATTACTTGAATCAATTCTATTCATAAAAGGATTTCAAAAAAAAATAGAAATGCAAGAAATAAATATGTATAATAAATTAATTTGAATACAAATTTTGAAATAAAAATAGAAAGACTTACCTTGAATTAATAAAGTATCATATATTTTTTATCATATCCAGTAATAATTAAAGTAAATTTAGATTTCTTCATTTAAAATTAGTTTGCTTGTTTGTTTTTTATAATCAATATGTATTAGTTACACCTGAAATTGAAATTATTAGTATACAATATTTAATAAACAATATAAATTATATTTTTGGCAGAATTCTAACCTAAATTATAATTGAATGTCACTGTCAAGATGAAGTATGTTTTGCGAAGACAGAACAGTCAGACATAATCATAGAATAATATTTTCAGAGATGGTTGTTAAGAAAATAATATGTACTGCATTGTGATTGGTGCAATAAAATCAAAATTTAAAACGTTTATTAAAATAAATTTACAATTAGTTTATATAAAATATGTAATTGGAAAGATTTATTGAACACTGATTATGAGTTTACATGAATTAAAATAAAATTATTGATGGTAGAATATTGTATATTAGATATTTAAGAGGTACACATGATTTTAAGGTTTTTTTTATAAATAAGGACAATTTAAAGGGTAAATTTAGTGAAGTTCTTAGTGATATAAAAGGTAGAAAAAATTACAATAGTGCAAGAATAAATATTATAGACAATAATAGACAATAAACAAGAAATTATGAAATTTTGCAATTATGAAAAAAAAATCAAGTGCTTTGGAAATATGACATAGCAACGAGGGGTTGTTGATTAAAAAGACAAAAGAAGAGAGAAAAGGGGGAATTGAGAAAAAGGAGTTTAAAAAGATTTTGATTTAAAAAAAAAAGTATAAATTGATAATTAAACTAAAGAAATTAGATAAAAAGTTTAAAAATACCAAGAAAGGTTCAGTAAAATATTGAGAAATAGAAGAAAAGTTAAAATATACCTGAAATACCATCCAGAAGTTGTTCCAGCATCCCAGAGGAGAATCAGAATCCTCAATCCTCCTGTGAAATCCTGTAATCCCGTCTACCTCATCAAATTTATGAATCCTCATCCAACCAGTTGAAAATTTAATATTAAAAAGGTTAGTCAATTATTGGTACCAATAAAATTTAATCAAAAGCATATGCATATCAGAAGTACTTCTAAAATAAATTTCAAAATTCAATAATAATTCACTTTAATCAAAATTAGATAAGAGCTCACCTTAGATTTAAAATTTTATTTTCTTGAATTGTAGGTTAGGTAACTGTATTTGTATAATTTCTTCTTTTCTTTTTGTAATATTAGATAAATTTGAGCTGATATTCATGTAAATATCATACAAAGGCAATCACTATTATTATTAAACTGTTTTGTTGAGTTGAGTTCCATTTTATTATTATTATAGGTATAAAAAAAAAATTTTCATATCACACCATAGATATTCATTCGCTGTGAACTGAATTGTTTGCAACTCTCCATACTATACTCTGTTCTCATCGACAGAGACATCTACTTTTTAAAGTAACAAGAAAGATTTGTCCATAGGCGTCACAAAAATTTATTAATACATATTTATTTAAATTATATTGAAAAATAATTTTAATAAATTTTAAATTTAGGAATTGATTCAAATAACATATATATCTGTAAAAAAATTTCAATAAATAATTTAATAGCGCCAGAACCCAAAGGGAGTAGGAGTTTTCTTGTTCCCGAATTTAATATGAGCTAGTTGGAAGAAAGGGCAAGTATAAACACTATAAAAATTAATATAAAAATTTAAATTAAATTAAATAATAAAAAATACAAACAAACCTTTACAAAATTGTCGTACCCAACGTGGGGCTAATATAGAAATAATAATAAAAAAGCATTGAAATAATTTTTTGACTTTATTAAAAGAATTTAAATACCTAAAATGGAAAGAAAAATGACATTAAGAGACGGAAAGCAGGTGGGAGTTGAAAGTAGGTCTGATGAAGAAAGAGAAGAAAGGAGCAATGGTAGAGGAGATTTTCAGGTACAATACTTGGAACAGGGGAGAGAACATTCAGAGGGAGATATTGCAGAACAAGGACAGGAAGAAGATTTACCATTGTCAGAAGAAACAGGACAAGAGAATAAACAAGAATCAAAAGAGAGAAGGGGAAATACAGCTAGTAATGACCAATTAATACAACTTTTGATGAATATGAGAGAAGAAATGAATACAAAAATGGATAAACAAGATAAAAAAATGGATAAACAAAACGAAAATATGAATAATATGAATGAAAACATAAATCGAGAAATGAAAGAAATGAATATTAAGATGGACCAAAATAAGGAAGAATTAAAACAAGAAATGAATATTAAAATGGACCAGAACAAAGAAGAAATAAAACAAACTAAGGACCTAATAATAAAACTGATGGATGAAAAATTAGGACAGGTTGAAAAGAAATTAAAAGAATCAAACGCATACATGGAAAACAAATTGGAATACACCAAACAAGAAATAAGAGGAGAGGTGATTGGAAGGATCACAGAAATAGAAAATTTACAAATCAACAGACTCAAGGAAATACAGGAGAAGGAAAAGGATCTTAAAGGAGAAATTCAAAGAGAAGTTAAGGAAATCAAAATGGGATTTCAAGACACCCAAGAACGAATGGGAAATCTAGAAGGAAAATGGGACAGAACTTTAACTGAATTTCAACAGAATGTTGAAGAAGCATGTAAAGAAAAACAAAAGCTAGAGGAGGTGAAAACAGAGAAGAAAATTAGGGAAATACAAAAGGAAATAGAAGTTATGAAAGGAAAAATTGAGCAAACTGGAAGTAGAATTTTCAAGGGAGAACAATCAAAAGAAACAATGGAAATGACTAGAAAACTAGAAGACATGGAAGAGAGACTATTTTATTTACAGCAGAAACATGACCAAAGAGAAGATAGGAATTTCCAAGAAGTAAGAAATGGAGTGATGGAAACGAAGATAATAAACAATTACATTGGAAACAGAGGGGAACATAAATTTGAAGGAGATAATAGGAAAATACACCCAAAAGTGTTCATAAAAATTCTAAAGAATAAAATAAAAAACATGCAAAATAGAGAAGACATAAAGGAAATGATAAGAGAAAACTTAGATAATCATGCATTAGTATGGTACACAAGTAAAGAAGATGATTTTAACAATTTTGAAGATTTTGAAGAACAGTTTATGAAATATTTCTGGGGAAATAGTGCTCAAGCAAGAGTAAGAGAAAAACTCTACTCAGGAAAATATGAGACAGGAAGAGGAAAAAGCATGAATGATTATACTATGACAGTATTCATGAATGCGAAATTCCTAGACCCACCCATACCAGAAGAGGAAATAATAATGTTAATATCTAGACATTTTAAATGTGAAATAACTGAGACAATCACTATTCAGAATGTTAAAAATATAGAACAACTAAGTAGTTATTTACAACGATTAGAGAGAAATAGAGTGGACAATAACAAATATAACAAGAATAAAAACAATAATAATAGTAATTTTAACAGAAATAATCAACATAATAACAATTTTAATAGAAACAATCAATATAATAACAACAATAACAATAATTATGAGAATAATACAAATAATCAAAATAACAGAAGAGATAATTATGAACAAAATTATAATAGAATAAATAATATGAATAATAGAAATTATAACAATGGATACAACAACAGAAACAATAATTCAGGAAATAACAACAATTATAATAGAAATTTTAACAATCAAAACAATTATAACAGAAATTTTAGAGATAATAATAATAACAATAACAATTATCGAGAACAGAATTATAGAGAACAAAATAATAGAGGTGGACAATATGATAATCGACAAAGAGAAGAAATTAGAGAACAAAGAGAAGACTATAGGGAGGAAGAAAGAGGAAATGGAAATGGACCACAAAGAAGAGTAAACAATATCCAAAGAAGAGAAGAGAGAGTGATATCGGTAGAACCGGAAATAATTACTGAACAAGAGCTAGACCAAAATTTTGGATCGAGCACATACCAAATGTAAGAAATATCATCTGTACATATGAACATCCAAGGGAATACATTAAATTTGGGGAAGATTTGGAATTAAAAGAAATAACGGGATTAATAAAAATTAAAGGAAAATTAAATGGGAAACAAGTAAAAATATTAATAGATACAGGTTCGGAAGCATCCATAATAAAAACAAAATTAATAGAAGAAAATATTAAAAATTATGAAAATAAGCTAGTCAAGATACCGAAAACTACATTAATAGGAGCAAATGGAAAGAAATTGTGTGAAGTTAGCAGATCTATAATACAAAGCATTGAATTAAAGGATGGGAAAGAAGTTGAGATGCAATTATTGCTAGTGGATAATTTAGAAACAGACATAGTTATAGGAATAGATGAATTAACGAAGTATAAAGCAAGAATTGATTTTGAAAAGATGGAGATAGAATTAAATGGTAATAGGATGGAATTTGAGGAAGAGAATATGGAAGTATTGGCAATTGGAGAGGATAATAGGCAGTTGTGGAATATAGAGAGGAATAGAATTATGGAGGAATTGGTATTAGTATGTGGAAACAAAGAATATGAAGAGAAAGTGAAGAATTTGATTATGAAGTATGAAGGATTGATTAAAAAGGAGATGAGAATGGCAAATAATTATGTACATAAGATAGAAGTTAGAGGAATAGAAAATTTTAGAATAAGAACATATCCCATACCTTATAAATATAGAAAAGAAGTTGATTCAGAGATACAAAATATGTTAAAAGACGGTATTATAGAGAGATGTAACACAAGATATGTAAACCCTATTGTGGTCGTAAAGAAGGCGAATGGTGAATTAAGATTATGCTTAGATGCAAGAAATATCAATCAATACACTGTACCACAATACGAGGCTCCGATGAATGTGGAAGCAATTTTTGGGCGCATTACAAATACGAAAATATTTTCTAAAATTGATTTAAAACACAGTTTTTGGCTGATTCCTTTGGATGAAGATAGTAGAGATTACACAGGCTTCTCTATTGATGGTGTGTTGTACAGATTTTGTGTAGCTCCATATGGTATACAAAGTGCTTGTTCGGCCTTGGTTAGAGCATTACACCAAATACTAAATAAATTTGAAGACTTTGCACTTCATTATATCGATGATATATTAATCTTCTCGAATGATGAAGAAGAACACCTAAAACACATTGAAATTATTTTAAAAGAATTAGATAGAGCAGGTTTAAAAATAAATCAAAATAAATGTAAATTTTATCAGGAAGAGATATGTTTCCTAGGTTATAAAATAGACCAAAATGGGATGTCCATGGATGAAGATAGGATACAAGCAATAATAGAGTATAAGAGACCGTCAAACCTAAAATCTCTGAGAGGTTTTTTGGGGATGATGAATTATTTTAAACGTCTAATACCTGATTTGAGCATGAAACAAATACCCTTAATAAAGCTTTTAAAGAAGGAAAATAAATGGAAGTGGACCGAGGAAACTGAAATGGCTTTTAATGATTTAAAGGAAGCATTTACTCAACAATTGAAGGTTTATCATCCAAATTATGATCTACCATTTATATTACGAACAGACGCATCCAAAGAAAGGTTTGCAGGAGTGCTATTACAGATGCAAAATGGTATGGAAGTACCCATATGCTTTGTATCAAGGGTTACGAAAAATTATGAGAGGAATTATGGGGTATCAGAACTAGAATTGGCAAGTATAATTTTCTGTGTGACTAAATTTAGATTTTATTTATTAGGAGCAAAATTTACGATAGAAACCGATCATTCTTCACTTACAACTATTTTGAAAAACAGATTTGGCAACAGTAGAGTTCATAGATGGGGTTTAATATTACAGGAATATGACTTTGAAATTAAATTCATTCCAGGAAAGACAAATGTAGTGGCAGATACGTTAAGCAGAGAAAGTAAGGGGGATAATAATAAGAATAAAAGAATTGTAAAAATTGGGGTAAATATCATGAAAGATTTAGATGGGATATTTTCTTTAAATAGCATCATTGAAGACCAAATGGGATTAACTGAAAAACAGAAAAGAAGAGGACAATTGAAAGAAGACAAATGGATAAAGAAAAATGGGGAAACAGATTTATTTATAATAACAGAAAATTTAGCTAGGAAAATTTTGGAAAATTTACACAGAAGAAATGGACATATAGGAGCTAGGAAATTATGGTTACTATTCAGAGAAAATTATATTAGTAAAGGGGACCAAAGTATGGCAAAATTGATCACCAGTACATGCCATATTTGTCAATTAGGGAAAAGCAAACATAGAAGAAATGAGAACATAGCAAAATCTATATTGACAACGAGGTGTGGGGAAATAATTGCCATAGATTTCCTAAGCAATTTAATACCCAGCAAACAAGGAAATTGCCATATTTTAATAGTGGTTGATCTATTTTCTAAATTCGTAAAACTATACCCTACAAAAACAACAAAAAGTAAAGTCATTATGGAAAAACTATCAGAATATATGCAAGAAATTATAAAACCTGAAAATTGTATAATAGACAATGCTACCTATTTCACAAATGAAAGATTTAGAAAATTCTGTGGTAAAAATCAAATAAATTTAAAGGCAATTAGTATTCGTCATCCATCTTCAAATCCATCTGAAAGGTACATAAGAGAAGTGATAAAGTTTCTGAGAGTAACTTTATGGAATCAAAATCATAACAATTGGGAAAATCACATAGAAGAAATTCAAAATTATTTAAACAATTTACCAAACACAGTTACAATGGAAAGTCCAATTTATTTAATGAAACAATTGAGACCTCAAAGGAAATGGGAAATAAATACTACAGAAGAATTTGAAAAGGTTTTGGAAAGAGTAAATAAAAATCTGCAAAACAATGCAAACAAATATCTAAGAAGAATGGAAAAGAAAGGAAAAGTTAAAACTACATTTAATAAAGGAGACTTAGTGATCGTCCGTGCTTTAAGGGTATCAGATAGAAGTAAGAATGTCTGTGCAAAATTGAAACCACCTTTCGAGGGACCATATGTTGTAGAGAATGAGAATGGAGTAAATAGTTATGTTCTAAGATATATAGAAAGTAATGAAATAAGAGGTGTTTTCAATATAAAAGATTTATACAAATACAACAAATAATGGAGAAGTTTAAAAAGAAAGGAATTTTATAAATATCTGAAGTAAAATTTGCATTCATAAAATTTTTACTTACATAAAAATTTGATAAACGCAAAATTTGAGGGGAATTGTAATGGTATCAGATAATTAAATTACTTGAATCAATTCTATTCATA
>CAJUYI010005082.1:0-16569 GCA_910591695.1 Galerucella pusilla
AATCCTTCCTGCTTTTGTTACTTGAGTATCTGGATTACTGCACAGTTTCTGGGGCACAATACCTAGAAGGCTGGTAGTACCTGAAAAATTAATAGTACCTGAAAAACAGTACCTAAATAAATACAGTACCTGGAAAACTAACAGTACCTGGATAACTAGCAGTGCCTGGTAGACAAAAAGTTTTTTTAAACCTGCCAGAAGCGGTTTCATGGTGAAACTACAATCAGTCAATAGTGGAAGACCACAGTCCCAGGCTAAGCTGCAGATTTCTCCAGCTGTACTGGATATCTCCATCGACATCATCTTCAAAAGTAGTCTATACTCTAAGTATTTTTTCATTTATAACTTACTAACCTATTTTGTTTGTAATTGGAATTTAATATATACATTATTTTACTTCTTTAGTTTTATTTATTATACAGAAACGTATTTTTTCATTTTTCTCTTAACAGATTAAAGTTAGCTAACTCTTAAATTTGATTTTGTTTCTAATTTTCTTTTAGGAAAAAAAATTAGTGGCGCCCTAAAATTGCCTTCTCTTTTCTTTTCTAAATTTTTTTTGTTTAAGATCAATTAGTAACTAAGTCCTGCGAACTGGCCTAGTTGCTACCAAATTTAAGTGGTTAGTTAGGCAAGAACCTACAATACAACCTAAAATCTTTTTTTTTTGTTAATTTTAAAAATCTAGTTTTTCATCATCATCCAACTTTAAACTTTAAACTTTAATTGTTTCATTAGCGCCCAATAGGTATTGTTTCATTGGTGCTAAAACAATATTGGTTTCATTGGCTGCCCAACGTGTTATAACTTTAATCTGTTTATATCTTTTTTCTTAAAAATTTTTATATCTAAAAATTTTTCCTTCCTGCTTTTTGGGGGAATTCACATTAACTTTATGATAACTTCTCTTAACTGTTTTTTTTTAAATAATATAAAACTGATGTTTCTGTATAGTAAATATCTCTCTCTTCCTTTATCTGAAAATTTAATTGTATCGATAAAAGTGTAAAGCTTAAGGATTCATATATTCATCAATTAGTCAATTCACTTATTTTTTAGTTAATTACCTGTTTATCGTTATCTTTCAGTGACCTTCAGTCGAAACATACTTTTGAATAGTTTGCTGTGGACTTGCTTCCAGTTTTTTTTGCGTTAATATATTTTTAACTTAATTCTCATTATCTCCTTTTAGTAAATTTATCGAATTAGTTTTTATCGGGAATAATTGCCTTACTTTTGATTAAAGATTTAAAATCAAAATATCTTGAGTATGCAGTGGCGTATATGCATATTTTTTTTCGGAAATATTTTTGCCTTTTCTATATCTTTAGAGTATGTATCATAAGTACTTAATTTTTTTTAGTATCTATGTTTTTTTTGACGTTTCGTTGTGCAATAAGAAATTCGTGAAGTATTTTTGTGTCTTATCGTAACTTTTTGTGTTTTTTGAGTATTTGAGATACCAAAAACGCTGTTCTATTGAGAACAAATTTCCGTGAATGTTTTAAATTTTCTGAATTTATCTAGCTTTATGCACCTTTGGAGTCCAGAATCTTTTGGAACAAAATTTTATGCACAAACATTTTCTGAACTTCCTGCTTTATGCAAAATTTGGATTCGGATATGGTTGTAGCATTCCCTTATCGTTGGTATATTGAGAAATTATATTTGTTTGCTTGGTAGCACTTTTATTCTCAATATATGATTTATCTCAGTCCCTTTATCTGTTGACACGAGTACAAATAACACATTTTTTTTTGCACAACGAAATAACGAAAAATTATCTTTACCTTAGTACTGAATGATATATAGAAAAATAATATTTTATCGTGGCATATTTCTCTACATTATTTGATTACTAAACTAAATTTTTTTTGTAAATTTTTTATCTTAAAATTCCATTTGCGTATCTTTAATTCAGTTTTCGACAATAAAACCATATTCAATTTTATCTATCTCGCTGAGATGTTTAACATCTTAGGTATTTGCTTTGTGTCATATCGGTAGCACTGTCAAAATATTTGCTGTGTTAGTGTGATGTTTTTTTTCAAAGTTTTGCTTGCGCGATGACCAATGGCTACTGTGGATGCTAACTGGCAACCTCCCTGGTAGAACTTGAAAAAAATATCATCTAACTTTCCGGTGAAAATTTTTGACAGTCACTTTTTCAATTTTGTCTCGTTTCTTCTGTCTTAGTAAATCATTTTTGTCGAAATTTTGTTTTTTCTCAATCATTGGATTAAATTTTATCACTATGTTTAACTCTGCTTTTCACTAGTTTATTTTTGTTTTAGGCACTTTTATCTTGTGGAGTATGATGAAAAATTTCATATAGAGGATTCAGGATTGGCTAAATAATTTTTTCCAATCAGTAAAATCTCAATTTATCTTTAAATGAATTTATATCTAAACATTTACATTGTATTATTTGTCTTGAGGGTTGAATAGCTTTAGTAATGTGTCTTGAAAATTTGGAGCTTTGTTTATTCAAAAATCTTCATAGTAAAACTTATCTATTGATAACTGTAGGAACTGTATCGTAAATTGCAATAAATTTGCCTCAGAATTTTCCCTCATAGTAATTAATTGTGTGTTAGATTTTACCGTATTGTTTTTAGCTTTTTATTTTTTTTCTCTGATTATATCTTTAACTCGACTATCTTATATCTTTAAAAATATATCTCTATTGTGCTATGAGCGTGATAATTATAGTGATAAACTAGATTTATCCCTGCAATAACACAATTGCGACATTTGAGAGTATTATAGATGTAATACTTGGGTTATGAAATTTGGGGTATATAATTTTGGAATGTTAATTAGTAGAGACTAAAAATTTGGATGTTCCATGATATTATATATCTATATCTTACCTTCCCTTATCTTTTTTCAGTTGAATTGTGTCGAGTACACAAACTGAAATACCTTACCTTGCCTTATCTTTTTTTAGTTGAATTGTGTAGAGTTACACAAACTAAAATACCTTATCTTATCTTTTCAGTTGAGTTGTGTCAGATGACACAAACTGAAGTATCTAACCTTGCCTATGTTTTTGTGTGCTATAGGAAATGGCACATGAAAATTTATCTTTACCTTTATCTTGTGTCGCATAAGCATGTTTCATAGTGAACATTTATCTGGTGTCTTTGTGGACATTTATCTAGTTTTCCACCGAATAATTATGGTATCTCATCTTACCTTGTTATATATAGTTATCGTAAATTTTTCTATGATCACTTATAGCACAACAGAATATAAATATATATCTATCTCTAAAATTGTCTTGTCTTCACAGATTATCTTGAAAATTTTTTTTGTTAATAGAATCTGCTCTATGACTCACCTACGATTAATTTTCTGTAAATTTGTGCAAGTTAAGTTACTAGCTAAATAGACTGTTCCCTTGAATCAGTGCATAAATTAACAAAAAAATGTATTATATCTGTTCTAAATGTAACGAGGATAGTTTTTTTCTTATTTACATTTAATTTCAAGCGTTTATCTATATCTAACACATAATTATATAATAACTATTTAAAATTATCTTGATATATCTCACACCTTGGGGGGTGAATATTTTTTATTTTTGTCTAAATCATATCTTTACCGTACAATTAGAGGAAAATTATACAGACGATGAGAAGCTTTTGTATATTGTCTTCATAGATTATCGGTATATCGTTAGGGTTTATCCCATGTATCTTGTGTTTTCCTGTTTTATTTTTTTTATTTTTATCTGAATTTGTCCTTCAAGTAGTTTTACTTTCCTTGTCTTTGTAGTATTTTATGGCTTGAAGTAAGTTCAGTTGCTAAACAGGTAGACTGTTTCTTTTGGATCAGTACTTAAAGTCATATAAATACGTGTCTTCGTTTTTTTTGTCTTCTCTTTATATTTTTTCCTTATTCTGTTTAGTGTTTTATGGTATAGAATAAGTTCAGTTGCTAACTGGGTAGACTGTTCCTTAGTTCCAGTATTCAATATCATAAAAAAATATTTGTCTCATTGTAACTTGGGAAAGTAAATTATCTGGGTGAGGGTTGAAAATATTGATAATTAGGTCATATTGAAGTTGTCTTAAATAATTTCAATTTCTATTGGATTTGAAATAGGGGTAGTACACTTTCACTTTACTGCGACTGTCGTGTCTATCTAGCGTACCTTTATTAAAATTTTCTCTGCGTTTATTAATTTCTAGTTTCAATAGTAACTAGGTATAGTTTCTGAAAATGCCAAAAAAAATTTTTTTTGGGTAAAAATTTTTTTTCTTGGCTGTTAGGGGTATGAAACGTTAACTTTGTAAGTTAACATTTCAGGTATTAATCATTGCTAAAATCATTTTAGAGTTTTGATTTTTGGTGGAATGGTTTATAAATATTTCCAAAAAATTTTTCATTCAAATAATTAATAAATTATTTCTCTTTTCTGATTCGTGGTGGAATAAACTACGAAACCTAAAATCAGGATTCTTAATGTATTTTACCGCGAAATTTAAAATTTGAAATGATCCTTAAATAAGAATGAGGAAGGTCACGGCGTGGCTTCTCTCATCGTTTGTCGACGATACAACAACTGTGCAGTAATCCACGTCAAAATTAGTTTGTTGAAATTAAAATCCTTCCTGCTTTTGTTACTTGAGTATCTGGATTACTGCACAGTTGTTGTATCGTCGACAAACGATGAGAGAAACCACGCCGTGACCTTCCTCATTCTTATTTAAGGATCATTTTAAATTTCGCGGTAAAATACATTAAGAATCCTGATTTTAGGTTTCGTAGTATATTCCACCACGAATCAGAAAAGAGAAATAATTTATTAATTATTTGAATGAAAATTTTTTTGGAAATATTTATAAACCATTCCACCAAAAATCAAAACTCTAAAATGATTTTAGCAATTATTAATACCTGAAATGTTAACTTACAAAGTTAACGTTTCAACAATTTGAACATCTAATTGGACAACAAGTTTCAATAACCAAGATATCTGTATGATCTTTCTTTCCCATATATAAATTTAAGTTATAATACAGGGTGTCAATACTATACTCACTTATGTTTATGCGTTTTTATTTATATCTCGAGTTCGACAAAAGCTATCAACATGCGGTTTGCGCCGTTTTGTTGAGAATTTAATCCAGTTCTATTATAGTTTACATTAATTGGGTGTTTCCATTGAATATTTTTTGAGTAAACAAATTTTAATTTTTTTCATTCGAAAGTACCCTCTACTTATGACAATTGAAACGAAATGCCATTGTTTTATAGTAGATGTAATTAATTCATCTACACTCTTTCTATTGACACTAATTTTGTTAAAATTGTTTGATTCAAAACAAAATTATAGGGTTTTATCCACACACTTTCCCACTTTCCCCCACCCTTTATTTGGAAAAATAGAATAAAAAGTAATTGAACAAATTTTTGCGAAATTTAGGCCTTTTTTAGTTTACTTATTTAACACTGGGTATAAATGGGCATATTTCACAAAAAACTGGTTTTTAAATTTTTCTTTACAGGTTACGCCCCCCAGCGGTTAATCTAGAAACTTGAAAGTAATTTCCAGCAATTTCTCTTGTCCACTTTTCAAAGGAATTTTTTTTCCTAAAGTCATAACATGGACAGTTTCTGATATATAGCCGAGAGATCGGCTTATTGGACCACCCGGTATAATAAATAGTTTGGTCCTTTGAGGAGGAATTTTGTTAAATAAATGGAAGTTACTTGTTGGGTTTCTCATTTTTATAAATGGAAATAATCGTAATAATTGTATACAGTGTACCAAATTCAGCTGAAAGTGTGAGATTCCCAATGCATGCAAGTACCGTAGAGTAAGAACGTACTCGGAACGGGAAGGATAACCTTCTTCGCTCGGTCTATGCTTGTTAAAAGGTACAATCGGAGGCACAAATATTAGGTAGTAACTTTAAGTTATGAGAAAGGAGTTGAGTAGTTATTTATTATAACTAGAACTTGGATTATATGGAAAATTACATTGTCATTTTGAACTGAAGTAATTTCAATATTGCAATATTTTTCAACTGTACCTGCATTTTACCAAGAAATTACAATAATTTGGTCCGACCGGATGAGCGACTACAAACTGCCTCATACCTAAATTTTATCGGGTTTTAACGCCAATTGAAAACGGCTCTCTAAAATAACTGAAATAGAAGCGAGAATTTGAAATTATAAAAATATAGAACTATAAATAAGTTTCTATTATATCTGCATCATAATCGCTGATGAAAACACGCAAAAGCGTGCTTAAAAGGCCGATTAAAGCACATGTGATCTATAAAGTCACCTTGGTAACAATGAAAAATATTATACTGTCAACATTTTGTGAAAACTGTCAATTCAGTACAAGCCTTCAAAAATGAAAAGGTATCGTCAGGTGCTGTTACGAAAAATTTGCGTAGTTCCTCTTCTGTAAACACCCAAGACTTTTTAGGCTCATGTCCTTTGTTTGTGCTTTTCATAAAAGCATGTAGTTTATGATTTATGATTAGTGTTTGATTCGCAGCATCGTTTGCAGTTTGGAGTGAATGCACCACAATGATGACGACTTCTAAAGACTTGACTAACGCACTTGATTAACGTTTCATCGATCACCGTCTGGTTGGTTGTGACCATCCATTTGGTAAAAATTTCGTATTCCTTTAGATACGCTTCCTTGGATTTCTCGGGGATTTACCTCCCTTCAGCTTGTTCGGCTAACAATCTAATCACAGATTACCTATCCTCGTTTTCGATCATTGAATTTACATTCATCAACACACATTTCCCTTGCAAATTATTGTTCTATTTGACATAACAAAGTACTCATGTCAGATCAATAATTAAAGTCATGACATTTAGACTTTGCGTTTCTCGGGTTAATGATGTTGCCAAGGAAACTTTAAAAAAAGGATAATGCCATGAATAATTATTATGAAGAAGGAATTTCAATTTCGTTTTTATAAAATCATAATCTTAGTATTTTTCAGACTGCGGTGCAGTCCGAACAAGCCGCAGTCCGCAAGTCCGCAGTCCGAACAAGCATCCACTAATCATAGCCATTAAACGTCTTAACTATAGGTTTTCGGAACTCAATTATGTGACTATGCATGTTAGTTTATGGTAACAATTACCTTGAATACATATTTTAGTGGCACTAGTTGGTATCAGCATTAAATACGTCAAAGACGAAATGATTGAATGTTTCCGGGGAAAAAATGCCGTAAAGGTAACTTATATGAGTTCCGACAGAGGGCCGTTGTGTCGTTATGCTGAATATCGATTTCTAATAATTTCTGGCGCTATCAATGTACCAAAGTCGCAACCATCAGTTTGCATTGACTGTCGTGTTTCGTGTTTATTCTGGGCTTGAGCATTGACATTACTATAACCAGCAACTATTTGGGAACCGTTACCTTTTTTTATTCAGTGCACATCTTTACGTACAATAAATTTTGCTTTTCTATCAACACATAGTTCCATTCTTCCAATGATAACATGTTTCCTTGATGAATTTGTGACAACTGCTCCAACTTCATGGAAGAGCAATGACCTTAATGTATTTTTTTTTCACTTTGGAAAGCGTTAATTGCTGCATTAAATAAATAAATATTATCAGCCCTAACTATGCTTTATATCTGAATGTAACACTTTCATTGCTTTAAGTGGAAGTCTTTATGCGCTAATAATACTCCGGTTTATTCTCAAAATTTCCAATTGCGTTTTCTGAAATATTGTATACTTTGCATTTAAGTCATTGTTCTTCCGGAGATACGATATAGTTCGCGAATCAGTAACGTGTATGCAGGAACTTTAGGGCACAATAGACCTTTTAGGTCTCAGTGAATGTCACCCCAAAAATCACACATACATGCAGGAACTTCACTTTGGTAGCGAATCCTTTTTTGTGGTTAAAATTCTCCTTATGATCACCTTCCACTTGTGGCAGGTAGTGTGAAGCTCGCAGCTCGCGTTGTTCAAAGCGCATACACACTAAAAATATTACAAGAACTCCCCCTGGTCCACCCCCGAAACCGCTTTGACGGTATACCCTTAGGAAGGGGGGTTTCGTGTACAATTCAATCCCAAAGTTTCGTACTCTTTTTCTTCCTTTCCTTTATCTTTCATTATTATTCTTACGTAATTGTGTATTTTCTCATAGTTATCCTTGCACTTCATCATCTCTCATATCATATTCTCTTCGTTCATTTCTTCAGCAATTTGCTCTTTCAGTTCATTTCTGGTCTATACTCATCAAACATACTTCTACAGGGTAATAGATGCATTATCTATCTTTCCGTAGTATATGCATTCGTCTTCTTCTGTTTTCCCAATTCGGTTCTGAAAGAACCATAACCGCTTAGGACTTTCGTAAGGTGGTAATCTGTCTTGCGGAAAGGGCATTCCACCCATTCTATAACATTTGGTATCAGCCTCTTTGTTCACTGTGTAGTAGCGAATCCTAAGCCGAAAGTATGTGTTTTACTTGGGTTAAGCCATTTTTCTCATAAAATGTAGAACAGTGGCTATAACTTTCCGTGTTTGACTATTTGAAAGTTTGCCTTTGAGACTTGTTTGGAACTTCATTATGTTATTCATAATTTTTCCTAGACTGTACGTAGATGTTAACTAGCTGAATTTCTCACAGTAACTGACTGCTTCTGGACAGTTTGTCCACACGTCGATTGCGCAGCAATGGCTTGAACGTTTCCAAGCTCTCAGGTGTTTGTGTAGTACACAATTTGAGTCATAGGCTTGTATAATTACTGAACTCGTTGCTACGCAGATCGCGTCAAACTTTTTTACTTTTTTTTTCGCATGTAATGAGCTCCATACAACTCTCGTTATGTAATATACTATAAAAAGAGATTCCCTGGGAAAGTGTTTAAAAGTTGAAAGAGGTGGTACAAAAGAGCTTCATAGTGGATGTGAAAAATCATAGGACATGAACTTGGATTACATTGAAAACAAATAAATTATGATATTAGTTTATTAAAGATCTCCGCATTTAGTTACTCCTACAAAATAGTCTGGACATTTGATTTGATAGAAAGAAACGTCAGGATTAGATACGCCTTGCATCCAAGTAAACCTCCATTTGCATCCTTCTTGTAATAGTTCGGGAAGTTGGCTACATTCTTCAATAGTTTGTACTCCACCGTATCTTTCACCCCATCCATCTGCAGGAGCATTCCACTGCGTTTGACAACCTAAAGTGAAGTACCCAACTCCCCCACCAGGAATAAGGATATCGAAGTGATTATGGTTAAGTTCTTCACCGGTATTGGTAACTTGAGCTAGCAAGCGTTTACCAGCTAACTCACCCTTGAAATCAATGACTAGACATATACAGCAGTCACTGTAGTCAAGACCACCTGCGAAAGATGCTGCGACAAAAGCGTAACTTAGCGAATCGTTGATAATTTTTGGAGATTGGTCAACGCAAGTGTAGGCATCTCCACCTGCTTCACATCCTGAGTGTGAGTTGTTTTCTGTTGCACTAGGAGTGACTCCATCGGCCTGACAAGTTTGGACTGGTATACCATTATTTGTGTTGATTATTGCGTCCCAAGCACATGAGGGAGCGCAGCAGTCCCAGTATCTAGTGGTTATACCATCTCCACTCTTACCACCGGGAATTGGTGTGATGTCTTGGGTCGAGACGTGAGTCACTGTAACAATGTGGTGATTTGTAAGTTTTCCAAATTTCTTGTGAGTAGCGAGGAATGTGTTTTATATTGAGAGTGAAATAGTGAACAAGAATTGGATAATATAAATTCTCAAGTATTTAAAAAAACAGTTCATATGGTATTGTCAGAGGCAGCTTAGTTTTTAATAACCTCAAGTTACAAGTGAGAGAGGAAGTAGATAACATTGCTACCGAAAATATAGAGCTACCGAACTCATAAAGTGATCATTACTTTTTCTGTATTCTTGGAATTCTATGTATAAAAATTAAAATCCACTCACCGACGACTGCAGCAAAAAGTGTAATTTCAAGCCACTTCATCTTCTAATGTTCTTATCGAATATATTGTTTTTTTTTTTTGTTTTGAATATATACTTTGGTTTAATCTTGAGTGCACTCCACTTTCAATTATATTGTTCAATTAAAATATTCAAAGAGAGCATGTACCGAGATATATTTTGTGATATAAAGTGTGTCCCAAAAAGTTGTATACAAATGGGGAAAAAGTTTACTTACATTCCAAAAAATAAATCATTCTTGATACAAATCTCTACATGACTTGTATACAGATCCATAATTAAATAAAGATTTTTGAAAACATTGTCTGGAATACAGGAAGAACAAAAAATAATGATTCAGACCAAGAAAAAAAAAGGCACAAATAGTTGTGGACAGCAAACATCGAACCTGTAAATTATGATTTAGTGTCAATAAAAGTTTAAATATACAATTTAAAAAATGTGATTTGATAAAAGCGCAGTAGGGAACCAATTGGAGCCCATTTGGAACGTGTAATATCTGTTACTCATAGAGTGCTTTGGAATATCTCATAAACTTCAATAGTTGTCAAAGAAAAGTCTGTGTGCTTGCAATAACTAGAGTATAACCAGCGTACACTAACTACCGACAAGTAAATTCACTTCGTCAATTCATGGATTACCAAAAAGTTCCTTACCCCTCCTATCGTCTGGCGAGTTCTGGCTAGTTTAAATCGAGTATTGAATGTTGTATTATGATAACAGACGTGTAAGGCGCCAGAGAAATGATGTACCAAAATTTTCAAATGTTCCGACGCAAGTGAATTTACTTGTCGGTAGTTAGTGTACGGTGATATAACCAAAGTCTATATATTCCAATAAGTCCGGTCACTCCTTTGATCGTCGGAAAACGCCGGCATTTTTTGCGGAGAGTCGTAAATCATGTGCGACACCTGTTTTTGCTAGACATTTGGTAGTATACGAGGTGACGGACGGTGAATTCATTTGTGAAGGAATTTACCGGGTGCAATTAGAAAATATGTTGACTTTATTCTTGTTTTGAAAAATATTGGCAATTTATATAAATTATATTATTGCTAAGTAACTTTTTAGAAATTTTGTTTTAACCGAGGAATGGAATGAAAAAAATCATAAACATAGACTTCAATAACGTATATCCAAGCGTATATCTGATAATACTTAATAACTAATACAGAATGATCAGCGAATGAACATTTGTGTTAATATAATCATTATAAAAGAAATAACACAGTTTAACATCTACTTGGGACCAAACGAATACAAGTGAACAATTATTTAGGTCGAGTCCATTTGGAGTGTACTCTGTAGCGTTGTATTCAATAAATAAATAAAAATAATGAAATATCAACAAACAAATAAGTATTATGTACATTCTTAAAAATTAATAAATACTTGAATAGTTATAAATTTTTCAAGATTTTCAATTTAGGATGTTCTTTATTCTTTTTAAAGGTCCTTAGTGAGGAATTTGCAAATTTCAGTGTATAATAGATTCGCACCCTTGTATATAAGGACAGCAGGTATTCCCATGGGAAGTTAGGGCAAGGATGCGAAAATGCGATAGTAGGCAACTTGGTCTTCAAGTTCATTCCTATTCCTACATCATCCTGCACACATAAATCATTGAAATTTTCAGTGACAATCCCATTCATGTATAATAATTCCCATTTGTGAATACAAAAATCGTAGTTTGCTGTCGGCTAAATAGGAAGGAAGAGAGTTTGCAAGTGGATAAAAATATCGGATAAATTACGTTACCGTAGCAACCCTAGCATTTAGGTACTGTCTGTTTACCAAGCAATGCACGTCAATTTGACAATTATAAATGTCAAAAACAGAATGAATTAAACAGCATATAACAATTCCAAAAAGTATGTCGATTTGGAAATATTTGCAAGGCAGAAATAGTAAGGGAGATTAAAAATCAACTCCAGAAAATACCAAGAAAACTCATTCCTCCATATGGAATCAATTTAATTTAATTTAGTTTAATTGAATTGAGTTTTTTATTCATGGGATTGTCTTACCAAATACCACGCGAGCTCAGATTTAGCAGGATATTTTTTCCGGTGGTTTTCTCATGCTTACTTTCATTGGCAATTTAACGAGAGCTGTTCTGGCAAAATCACGAGAGCGTAGCTCGAGTATTCGAAAACAACCACAAAAAATATCCGGCTAAATCTGAGCTGTTGTGGTATTACCCCCAAATATATTTTCTAAAGAAATCAGATATTCACTGAAAATTTTTTGGAGGAACTGTCAATCCTCCAAACCGACCCTGCTTACTACCTTCATAGACTTTTTTTTCGCAGAATGATGTGGATTGGTCACAACCTTCCTTATTGCAAAAGTTTAGGCAAATATCGCATTTGTGTTTAACAAAACACTTTTGCAAAAAATATCCACCCACATAAACCAGGACATTTCCTTCTTCTGTGTTCAAATCCTGATAGTCTTTCCTTTTTATCTCCAATATTGGCTGACCATTTTTTTTCTTGGCCGTCGTAAACAAGGATCCTTAGGAAGACGAAAAAATGATAATTGTTTATGAATTGCAGTATTGTTTCTACACGAATCCACGCAACAATAATTTCCATAAGAAGGCACACAATCAAAAACACAGCAATAACGTTTCCACAAATTAAAATTCAAGATCACTTTCTTTGGCGCACCCGATACAACGCTCTGCTACACCACCGTGTAAGTCAAACAGAACTGAAAAATAAATAAATCCCACATCAGATGTGGGTTTTGCCGGTGAGACGGTGGGTGTCGGCAGGAGGGGCATTTTCGCGTCGTCGAGAGAGAGGTCGGACTTATTGGAATATATAGACTTTGATATAACTAAGTATTGCAGATAAAATTGGAATTGTTCTGATACTTGGAGACAATTATGGAACATAGGAAAGCTGCAAAAATATTTGATAATAGACACCTTGATAAAACTATACATTTTACAACTGTCTAACATGAATTGAAAATTTAAGAATTCTGGAAGTGCTGGAACTGAGTTTAGAAAAAGCCATCGGGCATGAGGTAAAAATGGGACTCAATATAAAGTAATATTATCCTTAGTTTCAAAATATCTACTTTGTAAAAGTTTCAATTGATAAAATGTAAGAATTGCAAGAATTTTAAGAGCAAATAAATTTAAAGCATACAAATCCCAATTCACCCATACTTTAAAAGAATGAGATATTGAACGAAGACTCAAATTTTGTGCTCTTATCCATAAGAAGAACTGGAAGATAATAGATTCATGACACGATAAATAATTTTCTGGGACGAAACAATATTTAGCGGTACAGTAACTTGAATAGATGAGGCTTCTACTTGATGTAGATGAAATCAAACAATTTTATTTTGTTAAATCTACATAGTGGCGGATTTGCCATAAGGCCCAGTAGGCCCGGGCCTAGGGCGGCCAGATACGAAGGGCGGCAATCGTGCCAAAAAAACTCAGTGATGATAACAAGAAATAACTCAAATGCAAAGTATCTCAAAATATTTTAGAGGCTCGCGTACCGTACGTATGATTATAATCTTCCTAAATCACTATTTTTGAGTATTAAAGTATAAATACTTTCGTACATCGTGCTTAAAAAATAGTTCGTACGTTTAGTTTAATATTAGTGATCTAGGAAGAATACCTATCCTATTGTTATTACAAAAACAACTCAGCGGTGTCGCGCGAACATTCTAGAAAGCTCTACACGACGCTCGAATGCGTGCGCGCGCCGCCCCGCAGGAAGGATCTAGAAACGGTGCAAGCGCGACGGAAATACGCGCGACGTGAGAGTGAGCAAGACAGCGCGCGGCATGCATACACGCGCGCGTTCTGGAAACTGCCCGACTATTCTAGTATAACGTTGCACCGGTATATATAAGCTACGGGTTTGGACGGTGGGACAGTTCAGTTTAGTGAGCGATTGAGTGCGATACTGCTTAAGTTGAATATGGACGGAAAGAAAAGGGTAAGGTTAAGTGGGGCAGAGTATCGCAAGAGAGCTAAAGAAAAAGATGATAAACAAAAAGATACGATTAAAAAAACACGGAAATTAGACGATTTCTTTGGAAAACTTGATGTTCCAAGTAGTAGTGGCGCTCCGTCAACTGATGATTCTGCAGTGTCTTCAAGTGAAAATACTTTGATCGATGTGGCAATCATATCGAAAGAACAAGCCGAAGATGTCCCTCTAGTACCAGGAGTGGCAGGAGTAGGAGTGCAGCCCAATCCTACGGACCAGGAGCTCTACGAAATCAGCGACGATCCAGCTAAATGGACAATCGACGAGTTCACGCGTGATCACATTTGTAAGAACGGAGCCAATCAAAACATCCAAAATGATTTTCCTAAAAGTGAGCGCATTTACAAAGATAAAGCGCGACAGTTGTCGAGACATTTATTCGAACGTCAGCTTCTGAACGGTGAAAAAGTTCCGCGAAAGTGGCTAATTTATTCCAAAAGTACTGGATGTGTTTTTTGTGGTCCTTGTCTGCTTTTTAATAGCGGGGAGAGTCAGTTCGACAAAAAAGAAGGTTTCAATGACTGGAAAAATTCATATCATCGAGTGTCAACTCATGAGAATTCGCCTACTCACAAATTATCTGTTCTGCATATGAAAGAACGAAGCAACGTGCTAGGTCGCATTGACCGCGCATTAACAATGCAATTAGATGAAGAAATAAATTACTGGAGAAACATTCTGAAAAGAGTAGTTGCATGCGTAAAAGCGCTTGCGTCACGTGGTTTGCCTTTCAGAGGACACGAAGAAAAATTTGGATCAATCCACAATGGAAATTACACAACAGAAGAGAACCGTTATATGCGAAGCAAGAGGTATTCGTTTGAAACTGGAACGTTTTGAAACGGCTCTCATGGCTGTTTTTTGGGGATGTTTACTAGATCGCATTAACGCCACAAGTAAAAAACTTCAGAGTGTGGAAATTGACATTACTATTGTTATAGAACTGTACGAGGCTTTAATACATTTTGTTGGCGAAACAAGAGAGAATTTCGATGAATTCGAAAAAAAAGCGAATAAACTGTCCTTCGTACAGGAATATGAAAAAGATTTTCGACGCAATCGAAAGCGTAAGCTGCTTCCTGGCGAGACTAATACAGGTGAAGAGATGCAACAAAGTGGCCGTGAAAATTTTAGAATACATACTTTTTTGGTAGTAATTGATACATTGTCAGAAGAACTGAAAAGACGCCGGGATGCTTATAAATTACTCTACAATAAATTCCACTTTATTACCAACCTGAAGAATCTAAGCATCTCAGAAGTCGAAGATAAGGCCAAAGCATTGCAAATGATTTATTCTACTGACTTAGAAGACAATTTTACAGAAGAATGTCTTCATTTTCGTTCCCACTGCAGCATAAAAAATGAGGAGCAAAAGAGTGCAGTCAGTTTGTTGAAATGGTTACGAACCGAAGGTCTTCAAACCATTTATCCAAACGTGGATATTGGTCTTCGTATGTGTGTGTGTACACCCGCCAGTAACTGTACAGGAGAAAGATCGTTTTCTTGTTTGCGCAGAGTTAAAAACTATTTACGCACTACAATGACGGAGCAGAGGCTAAACGATCTTGCTTTGCTTAACATAGAAGCTGATTTTTTAAGGAAATTGGATTGCGAAGATTTAATTAATAATTTTGCTGCGCTTAAGTGCAGACGACGAGTTTTGTAACACATTGTAAAACCTTTATTTTATTAAAAAGGAAACCTAAAACCATTTTAAATGTTTTATTCAAATTTCCAATCATCCCTGGCCTCGGAAAATATTATAAACTAGCTTTATAAGCTAGCTTTTAGTTAACAATTTTCTGAATCAAATAAAAGTGGCAATAAAGTAAATTCATGAATTATGTATCTAGTCTCTAATGATCGGTGCTGAGAAAAGGGCGGCACATGGCCTGGGGCCTAGAGCGGCTAGGACTGCAAATCCGCCACTGTCTACATTGTATTAAAACATAAAGTGACGCGTTTCGCTAACACAGTAGCTTTTTCAAACGAAGACTAAAATTTTGTGCTCTTATCCAAGAAGAACTGGAAGATAATAGATTCATGAAACGATAAATAATTTTCTGGGACGAAACAATATCTAGCGTTACAGTAAGTTGAATAGATGAGGCTTTTACTTGATGTAGATCCATAGTAAGTGCGGCATTTGCATACACTGACTTTTTGGACTATACTTTTTGCGAAACAACATTAATGGCGAAAAATACCTACAATTTCGTAAATTGTTGTTGAACTACCACTCAAAAAACAAGAAAAAAAAGGTAACGGCTTCATGGAGCACCATGTCACTCTGATAGAAATATTCGGAATTTTCTCGTCCGCACTTTTAACGGTGAAGTGATGGAAGTACATGTCTTTGACCTCCAACGTCTCCAGACATTACCCCTCTGGACTCCTTCTTCGTACGGATACTTGAAAGAAAAGGTGTACCTAAAGATGTCATTTCAGGATATTCATCATCTTGGAAGAATTATCAAGTTAATATTCATTGGTTTGGTTTTATTTTTTTGCTACATTGATAAATAAGGTTATCAATGCTTCATAAAAATAGATT
>CAJUYI010005083.1:0-16569 GCA_910591695.1 Galerucella pusilla
GAATTATAAATAACTACTTGTAGTTGTTTAGAGTACTGATTGATCTAGCGTTTCTTTATATGAATATCCAACAACAAAACAGTTTATATCCTGCATAATTCGAAATATAAGATATTTTAATGAAACAAACCAAAATAATGATTCTTACAATTTCTACTTAATTATTACTACTATTATTTTAATATAATATCTAATTGTTATCTTGTTTTTTATTAATTGCCACTTCCATCACTTTCCGGGCATATGTATCAGGACTAGATACTATGGGCATGTTATAAAACTTTGTGAATGTCTTTGAGTTTTGTGTCCAGCCTGCTGTCCTTTTAATTGTTTGAATGTCGACTCCTGCTCTATATGCTGTCGATGTGGAGGCATGTCTAATAGAATAGCCTTTGAATGTATTTATGTCTATTCCACTTGCCTTTAGGGTACATTTGATATACCTGCTAATAGTTTGCGCCGTTGCTGGTCTATGCGGTTTCTTCACTGTTAGAATGAGTATGTCTGAGTTGGGTGATCTAATATTTTCTGTCTGTGTAATATAATGATCTATAGTCGCAGCTAAGCACCATTGTGGTTTCTCCTGAAAGTATGGAATAATAAGATTTGGATGCAAGCCTGTTCTGTTTGTTGTCTTAAGTCTGTCTGAAATTGGGATCTCTAAGTATTTATTATTTCTTAAAATATTGTTAATTCTAATCTTGGATATTGTCTGTGGTCTATGACCTGTAGTAAATGCCATTAAAGTTACTAATTTCAATGTTAGGTCCCATAAAGTAAGGCTCTCTAATGGGTATAGTTGCCCTATATGTGTTAACATTGGTTGTGGGTCCCATGTTCTGTCATATTTTGGTCTTGGTGGTCTAATGTTCCTTAAACCTTTAATGTATCTTCTTAGGACTTTCTGATCTTCAGAAGAAAGTTGTGATATCAGGGATAGGGCTGCCTTGTAGGAATTTATTACAGAGAAAGATTTTTCTTTTTGAAATTGTTCCTCTAAGAAACTTATGGTTCCTGATAATTTGGGTTGAATAGGATCTAGTTGTTTTTCTTGACAGTACATCCACCAATTCTTGAAGCATATTTCATATTGTTTCTGTGTACTAGTTGAAACCGAGGCTATTATTGCATAGAAACTATCTTCGGGGAGTCCTTGACGGAGGAACGATCTCCTGACAATATCCCTACCACCAGGGAAAGCTTCTCCCAAAGGGGATGGGGTGTCCTGAAATGAGACGTTAATAAATTTACTTTTGGTTTGAGTATAAGTGGTTCCCTACAAAGAAGGCTTAAGAATGTGGGAAACCAAGGCTGTGCTGTCCATTGAGGAACAACCACAATGCCTGTTGCTTTGTCCTGAATTATCTTCTTCAACACATTATTTATTAATATGAAAGGTGGAAAGGCATAAAAGAAAAAGGGTTGCCAATTCACCGTGAATGCATCTATCTTAAACGCATCTATTTCTGGTTTCCAAGAAATAAATGTCTCACACTTTTTGTTGTCGGAGGTTGCAAAAAGGTCTATGTCTGGGATGCCAAATTGTCTCTTTATTAAGGCATACGCTTCCTCAGACAATCTGTATTCTGTATCATGGGGAATACGTCTCGACTCTGCATCTGCTATTGCATTCAATGCTGAAGGAATGTAAGAGGCATTTAACCAAATCTTTCGTGTCTCACACCATTCCCAAATATCTCGTGCTATTTTTCCCAAATTTTTATGCTTTACACCTCCCATCTTGTTTATATATGACACGGCAGTAGTGTTATCAATTCTCAACAATATCTCACAAGAAGAGAAATCTTGAGCAAAGTGTTTCAAGGTGTTAAAAGCTGCTAGTAGCTCTAATTGATTTATATGCCTATTAAGGTCTGCCTCGCTCCAAAACCCGTGAATTTTTTCTTCCCCCAAATGACCTCCCCACCCTGAGCGGGAGCTATCTGTGTATATCTCACAACAATACGTATTTTCCCGAATTGGCATGGTATTTGTGATTATATGATCAATCCACCATTCGAAATCTCTTTTTAACGTTTCAGATATTTGCATCCTCCTATTATAGCTCCCCTGGTTTATTTTCAACGCTTTATATTTTTCACGCTCGAACAGTTTTATATGTACCCAACCATATTCAACTGCCGGACATACTGATACCAAGGTTCCTAAATATTTAGCAAATTCTCGTATTGTACATGATGATTTTGAAGAGATTTGTTTTGTTAATTTTATTATTTTTGAACTTTTTTCCGGTGTTGGAGAAAGAGTAAATTGTTCCGAATTAAATACCATGCCTAGAAATGTGCATTGTTGAGACGGAATTAATAAACACTTCTTGTAATTTATCTTAAAACCTAAAGACGTTAAAGTATCTATTATACATTTTGTATTTTCTAGAGCCTCTCCCGCAGTTTCTGAGAGTATTAGAATATCGTCTAAATATATAATAATTCTAATCCCTTGTTGTCTGAGTTTCTGAACAATTGGTTTCAGTAATTTTGTAAATGTCCAGGGGGCAGTGGATAACCCAAAAGGAAGTCTATTAAATTGATAGTATTTGTTTTGGAAATAAAAACATAGGTACTTTCTACAAGCTTTGTGTATGTTAACAGAATAATATGCATCTTTAAGATCAACTTTTGTGAAATAATCTCCTTTCTGTAATAACTTTAAGACTGTTCGATAATCTTCAAGTTTGAAATGAGGTGTTTTAATGAAAAAATTTAGTTGTTTTAAATTTAGTATAAACCTGAAGGAACCGTCAGGTTTCTTTAACAAAAAATAAGAGGACAGAAATGTGTCTTTCTTTAGTTTTGATTCTGATAGTATGCCCTGTTGTAGTAGCTCTTTTATTTTTGTTTTATAAATAGGAAAATCATGTTTTTCAACTCTGTTCCTTGGCAATGACCTCTGATAAGGTTTCTTTATAAATGTGATCTTATAGCCCTTGATCCATGATAATATTAACCTGCTTTTTGTTAGCTGTTCCCAGTTATGTAAAGAATCTGTCAGGGAATCGTTCCTTACCTTAATTAGTTCTTTTTGTTGTATGGAAGGGAGCGCCGTTGAGGGTCCCTCTCTCTGTGCCAATTCCGAGATTTGTTTCCTTTCTTGTGATGGTTTGTCAAGAGACGCTTGTAGTTTAAATAATCCCTTTGGTTAGATTTTGTGGATGGACCAGCTTGTGATGACGGGCCAGCTTGTGACGAAGGTCCAGCCTGTGACGACAGTCTAGCCTGTGAATGAGTATTATATTCTCTTCGCTTGATGACAGCTCCAAACTTCTTTATTTCACTATTTGCTTTTATTGTGGCCGCTAGATTGTCCCCGAAAAGGTATGTTCCTATTGGCAGCTCTTCACAAACCTTTTTTATCGATGGATTTAAAAAGGGTGTGATTAGGTACCGTCTATGTAATGAGAGTGAATGATACGCATCGGCCAAAAGTTTTGTGCTATTCACCATTTCAGACAAGATTTTATTGGTGTCCTCTGAAGGTCTTGAAAAATAGTGGTTAGTCGGTCCTGCCACCGAACTAATACCTGCTGCAATCTGTACTTGGAGTTTCGTTAGAAACCGATCCATCTTCGCCGTTCTTTCCGGGATAATAGCTTCTAGCTCTTCGTTTATTTTTGGCGGTAGCATTTCCTCACAATTTTTTAAGGGGGGGTATTTTTCTACTAACTCGTTACGAGTGTCTTTATTAATTCCTGAACGCAGAATGGATTTCCATCTTTTGTTCAACTCCTCATGTACCTCTGGTCCCCATCTTTTGCTTTCATCTGGGGTCTGCCCAAGAATCGCTAATATTTCTTCAGGTATTTTGGGTAGATCTAATGGGTTTTGTACGTCATTCTGGATCTCGACATCACTGTTGGTATCTGAACTCGAAGAGCTGTCTATGCTCGAAGAGCTGGAACTCGTTTCTGATGCTAAAAGGTAAAAAACAACAAAAGTAAGTTCTAGTTTTAGTTTTGTTTATTATAAACTGAAGGATCATACATGGAGGTATGTGCATCTGACTACCTCCATTCTTATATCCCCAGTCGCATAGATGGCGGTAGTGAGGTCTTCGCCATTTTGTATCCACATTTTGGTAACCACAATTCTCGATTGTGGTGTTAACTGTAAAAGTTAGCTCTTGTTACGCATTATAGAGGGCGCCTGCCTTCTTACCTGCCATATTTCATCCTAACTTACTACGCCTTGTATAAGGTAGTATTTTTCACTTTAATTTTTCTGTTCTCGTCTGATTTCCTCCATTGTTAGGGAATATTAAATTTAATAGTTCTCTATTGTATTAGTAAACCACGCCATGGTATTGGGTGGAGTATTTTTGGCGCCTCGTATGAGAGCCTTTGTTCTGTGGATGCCGGTAAAAAGTATAATTATGTACTTACAAGATCTCTTTTCCAGTATCTTCAATCTTTTCTTTAATTTCCTGATTTTCCTCTTTTCTCTTCGTCGTTCTGTTTTAGATCCGACTCTTCCCATTTTTGTTCTTTTTATAAACTTCTGTTTCACTTCACTTATTCACACTCACACCAGCGGGTACGAACGAACAATGAACACGATGACGAGGCAAACAAGTGGGAGATAGGTGGCAGTTTGCCTCTTTAAAATTCGTACCAGTGGCGTCGTCGATCGAACGACTACAAGTAGTTATTTATAATTCGAGATGAAAATGTGAAATATAATTTTAATTTTTCTACACAATAAATAATTGACGCTAATTCTAACTCGCTACTTGCATATTTTCTCTCATGTGTCTTAGTTTTTCTAGAGACAAAAGTTATGGGAGTTTCAATATTATTTTGTAACTGTAGCAAAGTACCTACAAATCTATTGATAGATGCATCAGTGCGTAATATGAATGGCAAATTGTAATCTGGATGGTATATCTGAATATTTTCTATGAACTTTGATTTTATTGTATTGAATGCAATCTCATGTTCTTCGCTCCATTTCCATCTAGCACTTTTTTTTAATAATTCTAACAACGGTAGTTCCAAACTAGTGAGGTCAGGTAACAACCTTTTAAAATAGTTGATCATTCCTAAGAATCCCCTAAGTGTTTTTAAATTTGTTGGTCTCTTATAATCAGAAATGATCTGTAGTCTTTTAGGATCCATTGATACCCCAAACTTATTTATACGGTACCCTAAGAAAATTGTTTCTGTCTGTACAAATTCACATTTTTCAATATTTAAACTTAATTGTGACTTATATAATACAGATAATATGATTTTTAAATGTTTCAGATGATCTTCTACAGATTGGCTGAATATTAAAATGTCGTCAATATAATTTAACGTGAAGTCTCTATATGGCTCAAGCACTTTATTTAGCATTCTTACCAGGCCTGCACTGGCACTTTGTAACCCAAACGGCAAGACATTAAAATGATAAATTTCTCCATCAACTGAGAAACCTGTATATTTTCTACAACTTTCATCCAACGATAGTAACCAAAAACTATTTTTTTAAATCTAATTTTGAATAAATTTTTGCATTATTTATCCTACCTAACAAATTTTCTGTTTTTATTGGCTGTTCGTATTGTGGAATAGAATGTTTATTCAACGTTCGTGCATCTAGGCAAATTCGTATATCACCATTTTTCTTTTGCGCTATAACTAAAGAATTGATGAAAGGTGTATCAGAATGTTGTATAATATTTTGTTGTAACAACTTATTAATTTCCAATTTTATTTTATTTTTTAAATGAAATGGAACTGGGTATGTTTTATTCTTAAAACCTTCTATGTTTCTAACCTGAAATTTATGTGTGTATCCTACAGCTATATTCGATTTACTGGTGAAAAGTGCTTCATAACTTTTCATTAAACTCTTTATCTCACCTCTCCATTCTTGTGGACAAATCAACTTTACTTCTTCAATATTCATATAATTTTTATTTATATCACTTTCATTTCTGTGAGAATCACTTATATTTAAATTATTTTCATAAGAATTATCATTTTTATAAAATTGCTGCCTTACACACATTTGTAACATGTTTGACTCATTATTAAAATTATTAAAACTATCAAAATCTACCCAGATATCATTAAATTTAATTTTCTTATTTTCGAAATCAATAACTGACTGATACTTATACAACTGATCATACCCTATAATAATATCAAATTGTAGTTTAGGAACAATCAATAAATCTAAAGAAATATTTTTATCACCTATTTGCACATTTACATTTAACATTTTATTCACTTCTCCTAATTTTTTATTATTTGCACCCACAATACTTATTTTTGGTATTTTAATAATATTTTTATTTATGTTAGAAAATTTGTTAAGTAACTCTTCTTGAATTAAACTAGATTCACTTCCAGTATCGATAATTATTGAGATTTTTTGATTGTTTATTTTAGCTAATATTTTAATTAAGTTAAACGTTTCGTCATTGTCTTCAACATCGTCAGATTTCAAAAATTCTCGATAATGGATGTAGTTGCAACTGTTGGATGTATTGTCTGGGTTACAAACTACTGAAAATGGTGTTGACTACTTCTTGAGTCCTCCCAAGCTTCGTCGTTTTGTACAACATTAGGATGTGGACTGAGTTCACGAGCTGATCTTATTTGAGTAGATCGATCATTACTATTTTCCCTCGATCTAACATTTCTTTGAAAATTTACCCTTCTAGTTGGTTGATCATTTTCATTATGCCCATATCGCCCTTGATTATTATGATTATTTGAATTGTTTTGTTGTCTATTATATTGGTAATTATTATTATTATAGTTTAGCCTATCTGTATTATTGTTAGTATTCCGGTAATTAGAATTATTTTGTGTGTTTCTCTGTAAGGTATTATTGTTATTGTAGTGTTGTGATCTAGTATTATTATAATTGTTATTGTAGTGTTGTGATCTAGTATTATTATAATTTGTGTTTCTTTTAAAGTTTTGTCTATTAATTAAATTATTAAAATTATTATCCCTATTGTAAGATCTTGAGTTATTGAAATTATTTCTATTGTGTGTATTATTAGTGTTTTGACTCTGTGGTGATTGTGACATGCTGGGATTATTCCTTTCTACTCTCATTAAATAATTGATAAGTTGTTCCAGCGTTTTTATAGATTGTATTGCAATTGCTTGCATAACCTCCGGACTGAAATGTCTGGAAAGCAAAATAATTGCTTCCTCTTGTGGCACTTGAGGTTCCAGGTATTGCACCTGTGTATAAATTTGCATCACATATGCATGTGCTGCTGTGCCCCTGTTCTCTTCAAATTTTCCAAAATGCAATTTTTCCCTAACCTTTGATTGATTCACTTGTCCCCAAAAATATCCCATAAATAATACTTTAAATCTTTCAAAATTCTCAATTTCTGCTTCTACACTACCAAACCATATCTGTGCATGCCCTACTAAATTTTGTCTAACTATTTCTTTAAAATCCATACTGCCTCTACTTTGATCCACCTTCTTCTGCAATAGATCCACGAAAACTTTGGGATGTACCTTACGTATGTCCCCATCAAATTTTAAGATGTTGTTTCCGTTCTGACATGTATAAATAATGTTTTCTTGCCCATTCGTTATTTGTCTTTTTATTCGTCCTATTTCTTCCTTGATATCTTTCATGTTATTATTATTCACTTCTATATTTGCTATTTTATATTGTTCTTTTATTTCTCTTTTTGTTTTATATATCTCTCTTTCGGTTTCTTCTCTTATTTCATGAATTTCTTTCTTCACATCATCTTTAATAACCTCTATGTCTCGTCCATGTGTGATTATGCTTTTTCTTAAACCTTCTATTTCTTTTTTATTATTTCTCTCCATGATTTCTACTGCTTTTGTAATGTTTATTTCCGTGACCTTTCTTGTTTTTTCCATCAAGTTTTGTTCTATATTCAGAACTTTCTCTTCTTGAATTTCTAAATTTTTCTTCATTTGTTCTTGTTTTATTCTCATTTTTTCTAATTTTTTATCTTGTTCTTCGAAACTTAATTTCATCGAATTGTTCATACTTTCTAGTTTTTGATTTTGTTCTTCCATCTTCTTTTCAATTAATTCTTTTTGTTCTTCTATTTTGTTCATCATCTTCTTGCTATCTTCTTTTTGTTGTTGTTGTATATTTTGTAGTATCATCAACAATTGACTATCCCTGTCGTCTTTATTTTCTTCTTGTTTTTTCTTTTGTCCATGAACTTCTGATTGCTTTCTGACCTGTGATATATTTTCTTCACCTGGTTCTGTTACATTTTCCATACTTTCTTTCTCCGTCTGTAGATAATCTATTCTTATTATTCCTGTTTCTTTCTCGGTTTCTTCACTATTGCCTTCTAAATTAAAACAATATGTTTCTGGATCCTTTCCTTCTTTTATAATATCTTCTTGTAATCTCTTAATAAGTGTTGTTTTGTTTCCTGTTATATCTAGTCCTCTTCTTTCCAGTTGTTCTTTTAATTCCATGGTTTTTAATTCGCTTAACGTTTTAATTCCCTCCATGATTTATTATGATTGTATGAAATATTTGAGAGTCTATTTATTTTTTTAAAGTGCCCCACGTTGGGTACGACAATTGATATGGTTTTGTTTTGGTGTGATGAATCTAAAATGTGTGATGTGATGAATTATTTATTTGAATGTATATGAGTTATATGTGTATTGCGTGTTGTCTATGCATGTATTATTCTAATTTTGCTCCGGCTAACAATGATACAAATATTGTTTAAATTTACCTCTACTTCTCAAAACTTTTCTTTTATGTATGTAAATAATTACTTCGCTCAGTCGGTTTACATGAAACGTCTCAAACTAAGGGAGAGTTCAAGAACAGGCAACCACCATCACCAATAGTATTGTCTCTCTTGGATTATTACTCAAAAACTTGTTTTTTTGTTTGCAATTTTGAACAGATTAATAAACGTCTAAACTTTTATTTATTATAATTCCCTCAACAAAATTAAGTTATAATCAATACGTCTGTTATTAATATCAAATAGGGTTTCTTATGTTGTCTTTAACAATGGCAACAATGTGAAAAGAAATCTCGTTTCTTCTACGAAATGGCAATAGTGTAATTTATGTGAAATTAGTTAAAATGGCGAAAACGGTCTTAGATATGACGAAAATGAAATGTGAACGAAATTTCTACATAAATCTAAGAATGACGTCACCCTTTATAAGGTAAAAGAATATATTATGCTAATTGAACAACCTAAATCTATCTTGTTTAATCACTGATGTTTTATTTATGGGAAATAACCTTTAAAATCACTTATAACCTGTTAGAACATTGTTGCACTCTTTCGAAGAATTGTTTTGTCCTATCTGCCTTCCAGGAAAAGAAATCGGTGGTGGATTAAATTTTGTACTAAACGGGAATCAAAAATAGCTACACGTACTACTGTTTATAAAATTTGTGCATAGACGTCTGGTTCCAATTGGACTGCTTCAACTCGTTCAGGTAAGTTTCGTAAATTTGTATAGATTTGACTTACCAATTCTTGTAATATTTGTTATAGAATCATTGGAAATATGGACCGACTTTTCTACAGTCCTTCCTAATGAATCAAGCACTAATATTATTCAGCAGTTTATTTTCTGCATCTCCTGCTCATTTTTTCTTGTCACGCTCTTCGCATTTCTTATATCAACAACCCCTTAGTTTCCTCTTGGTTACCATCCTCCAATCCTCATCCTTTATTTTCTTTTGTTACATTAACAAATTTCTATTTGATATCAATGTTTTTCATGATTTGACACATTGAAATAATTTTACTTAAATTAAACTTATTATGTTAAAATATGTACAGGAAATTGGAAATATTAATAACAGAGTAATTTTTAAAATCAGTAATTAATATTAAATTGCATTTGTGTTTATATTTTACAATACATCTGACAATCACATCTTTTGATTGGTTGATATTAGTTAAGATTATTGATGCTATTTTGTTCTAGTGTTGTTAAGAGACTTCTATTAAATTGTACTCTATATAGGGTGTATTCGATCTATTAATTAAATAACTTTTATAAATCAAATAATTTGTAATTTTATCATACAAGCTGTATCAAATAATTTTATGGGATAATAAAACTGTATTTATTTTATGGTCGGAATGAATCATAACAATATATTATTAAATATGCCAGCTCAACAATAGGGTATTTGACAATTTTTTTTAAACACCATTAGAAGATTGTCTGGCCTCAGTTAAGTACTCCAAATTTTTTTCAAATTTTTTACTAAGCGGGAAAGTTGCCAAAACCAACTTTAAAAATTTTATATTTAAATAGCGCGCCAAAACGCGCTGATTTTTTATGACGTCAGTGATCTTGTCGCTCCGCCTACCGCATCCCGAGCGACAAGATCACTGACCAGCCGAATCGGAACCATCGGCTCGACCTGCGGCCGCCCACCTGAGCTGGCCTATAAGAAACAAGCAAGCAGCGAGACCTCTTACGTCACAATAAACTCACATATTTTCCCGCGCTGAGTAAATATTTGAAAATTACCATTTTTGTTAAGTTAATAAAAAATCACTGGTTTAATTTATTTGTGTGAAATATTGATTTCTGGCATAATAGTACCACAAAGTACCTGCTCCGACTCTTTTTTAATTTTTTCCGCTCATAGGAAAATACCCTATTAAAATAACTTTAAAAGTACATTTAAGCAAAACCAACTAAACTCAAACATGATCTATCATTATAAATCAGCATATAACCCAACGACGTCGTTGATATAACCTCACTATTAAGTACCACGTGTTCTGAACGCTTTGTTTATTGTTTTACCACCAGGCAGTTTGTGACGTCACGTGGACATGCCCTATAGGATAATATTAGGTGTGTTCTTTTTGACTGAGATCCCAGTTAATCTCAGCTCAAGGATGTTAAATGTTCTAACATCCTTGATCTCAGCTCACATCGGCAGTGTGCGCGTTCTTTTTGATTTACTCACTTCGAAGTGAGCTGAGATTTTTCCTCCCCCTTCACCGAAGCTGATTGTGATGTAAGGGGGTATCAGTTGGAGTTGAGTCGGAATAAAGTGGAGGGGATGAAGAATTTTCTTTTGTTACAAATTATCAATTGACTAAATAAAAAAGAAATAATTATGGATACAATAACATTATTAGATGCTGATACGAATTTATATGTTTTATGTCTCTTATTCACGCATGCTTCGGCGGATCGCGCGTTTCAATTGAGTAGTTCGTTCTTTTTGGTGCTTACTCACATCACTTTATCTCAGATCACTTTAATTGAAGTGAGCTGAGATCTCAGTCAAAAAGAACACACATTGATTGATTTGAGTGATGAAATGATGAAAAAACTAATTTGGTTACGTTAGGATACATAAAAAATCAAAGTGTTATGGTTATAGAACTGCTTTTTCGTGAAACGTATAAACAAATTATTTTCTAGGGCCATCGTAGTACTTATATAATATGTGGTTAAATCATGCAAAAGGAATCCAACAAGATCATCTTCATGCTTACTGACACTTACCAAACTTGTAGAATCCTTTTTTATTTAAAAGCCACATAGATGTCCCGTACATTAGTTTGATAGAAGTATTAAAAACGTCATTTCCTTCAGAATTAATCGAACGCCAGGAAAACTTATTGATTTTCTCCAGGCGAGACTCAGTAAAATTTTGAATCGGCTAAAATTAACAAATTGTCAGCACTTTTCCTTAACTTTATCAGTAGATTATACACGGTGTTATTTATAAAATGCGACATAGGGAAACCTGTACAAAAATGTCAAAAGCGGGCTGGGTTAATTTTTTTACCAACAATGAAAAGGTCATTAAAAAGTAGTTCAAATACACTTTTAATTTTTTTAAATTTGGTGTAGTTTGATAAAAAATTGCATAATTATGTTTATTATTTTCAAAACAGTTTCAAATTCTAACCACTGGGACGGAGCTTGTTGAACAAACCAGGGACCCTATTCTTGAAGTCGTTCGAATAACGTCCGTATACGATTTCTTTTCGAATGCGAATAGCAAATAGTATTCTTGAACAATCTACGAAATATAATTCGAATGCGAAACTTTTAATCGCATGAGAAGCTTTGGCAACGTGGTATTCCTGTCAAAGAAACGTAACCTAACTCAAAAATTATATTTTTGTTGAATGTTAATGTTTGGACCGTTTGGACTTTCTGTTATAATTAAAATAATTTTGACGCCTTCTGTGATTTTTTAAGATGTGTTTTGTGTGTTCTTCTCACAGTCCTCACCTTTGCCGAGAATAATAACCAAATATGGAAGAAAAAAAGAGTGGAAGTCTAACGCGAGAACAAAAAAAAGTTCTGATACAATTTATGGAAGACCATCCTGAATTAAAAACATCAAAATTCACAAAAGAATTTACGTTTAAAAAGGGACAAGCCTTATGGGAAGAAATTTCCTTAACTTTAAATTCCATTCCAGGGGCAAAGAAAGATTGGATTAAATGGCGTAAGGTCAGTAAAAAAAACTTACTATCTGTTCTCATATTACAAGTGTAATAAGAAAACAATAAGCTTCATATGAGTAATTATTAAATTTTGTATTATTCACCCATCTTTGTGTCCTGTGTGTTTAAGCAAAAATTTTTGATTAAATGTAATAATTCACACATTGTTTAGGTACTTTACCTGTCTTATTATTGATAATATTTCCGCATTATGGGAAAGTGTCTAACTTGAATTAAGCAAAGATATTTTTTTAGACATGGCATGATATAAAAAATGCAGTGAAATCAAAGACTTCAAATATAAGGCGACACTTGGCTGGAACTGGTGGTGGTCCCCCTATAAATGAGGAAATAACTGATGACGACCAAAAAGTTCTAGATTTAATTTCCCCTGTGGTTATTTTATTTTCTACTGCATTTAAATAGGCAACATCTTCAATATTCATTTTTAAATATGAATTTAACTTTATGTGTACTACTGAGCTACTTTTTTTTACAAAAATAAAGCAAATAAAATCACAAATGAGACACGCGGCCGATAAAATTGTAAAATGAAAATGTTAGGTTAGAGAGCGCTTTTCGAATGACATTTACTAAAGTCGAATGGTTTATCTCAAACGAATGCGTTTCGAATACGAAATCCGTATACGATTGGAATTAAAGTGTTCAAGAATTGCATTTTTTTCTCGCATTCGGAAAAATGCCGATTTCGGTAAATATCCGTATACGAAATAATTCAAAAATAGGTCGCCAGGTACGGAAAATTTGAAAGTTATTCGTGAAGTATCGCGGTTCGATTTCCCGCTGTGGTGAAATTTTTTCTTTTTGTTTTTAGTTCATTTTTCACAGTTTCCTTTCAAAAAACAACTTTTGACAGCTCATACAAATATTCACATTTAAATGGGTAAAAACGTACGATTATATTCTTCAATAAAAACCCTAAAACACTATTTAAATATACTTACGTCCTTTCGTTGTATGATATAAGATTTGGGATAGTTGCTTTTAATAATACAAAACAATCCATTTTGATTTATGTGCCATTGCACAGGAGTATTGTTTATATAAATATATTTCATATAATCACAAAATCTTGTGTCGTAAAATCTAGGTTCGGGTAAACAATATTGAAATACCTCTTTATTTTCTGTCGTACAGTCTTCGTCACAGCAGCAATTTACATCGCAAAAATTATCCTAAAAATATCCAATACGCTATGTACTTTTTGAAACAAACTATAGAATATTTTTAAAGGTCATTTTGGGGAATCTTAAGTACCCACTCAGAGTCCAATATGTACGGTCGAGAGATAGTAAAATTAACAACAAATAGTCCCTGTTACGTCATATGACAGTCGCCCTAGATAAACAAGCTTTTTATTTTAAAAATTATATATTTGTCTGTTTATAATAAAAAAGGATCATAAAGTTGAAATAAAACGATCTGACATTTAACCAAACAATTGTTTATCCTCAGTGCAACTGTCATTAGTGTCAACTTGTCATTTTGTCAGTTGGTGAACATGCCATTTCACAGCACACGCCATAACAGGGCAACCGATCAGTTGTACTATAACCTCATTTAAAAACCAGGAGGAGTGATTTGAATTTAAGTTGGCAATTCTGTAGACCTCTGATTGGTCAGATTCAGCCCAGCTTATTGGTTTTTGAAGTTAAAAAGAAGGAAGAAGGTATCTCAGAAGTATTTGAAAAGTGGTTTATTACACTTAATCCGGCAACATAAAGATAACTGTTGGAACTGTTTAAATTAATACTGCATATTGCTCTACAATGCTATTAATTTTGTAGTATTGTTATTGCCAGAAGATAGTATCAATTGTCATATTCTTTTCAATTTAATTGTAATAAATATAAATAAATAACTTGACTATCTGTAATTCTCCACCATCAACAATGATCATAATTTGTTTGTAGTCGATGTGAATCTGAATCTTCTTATGTTTGGATAAGAAACGAAACGGGAAAAAGTCTTACATTTTGTTTAATGCATAGGTACATCTGAAAAATATACTGCAGATCAGAGCAGAGCAGAAAGCGACTTATGACTAATGTCTTTACTATCAAGGCATATTTAATATATTTGGAACACGACTGTTTACTACGTTTTCGGAACACACCCTTTAGTAACTAATCTGGTAACTTTTAGTGATGTGAGTAAGGCTTTTCAAATTACTCCTCCTGGTTTTTAAATGAACAGTTGTAGTTGAAGTTTGTGATTTGACATATAGTGTAAGTCAGTTGGTTGTCAGACAGAACAATGACAATGTAATATACCTATATTTTATTTAAATAATAAAAACTTTACAAATAACACATGGCGCAGTCAGTAAACTGTAGCTGAATTAAATTAAATAATAATTAAAATGTCAAAATCATCAGATTCTGGTGCTCAGGGAGATCTCAATTATTGAATAATCACGTCGCTTGATAAAACTCGAATCAAAGATACCTTATCTCTTGCTCCTCGAAATACACACTTAGTAACACTACAATACGATGGCATTTTAGATAATAGTGTAAGAACTTATACTCCGTTGTTTTCCAGTAAACAATGAAAAATAAGTAGAATATGGCATGTGCCTTCCAGAACAATATGTCCGACCTGTCAGTGACGTCATTCCGGAAGAATCAATTATTACAACACCTAACAAAGGTTAAGAAAGATTTGTTTGTTCACTGTTTACTACTTTTTAAAGGTCAACCTGTGAGTGATAGGTAAACATCAGATGTTACCAAAAGCACTGGTCTGCGCATGTCTCGTTTGGGGGTATACATACTCTGATAGAAGCCTTTCTTAGTTGAAATATCTTACCTGTAAATCACATGTACAATAATCTTTTTGTACAGTAGGCAGAATTGACGGAACTACTTTTTGAACAGTCGTACTGTTCGGACTAATAGTAGTTACATTCAAAAAATCAGTAGAATTGGTACAAATCGTCGAATTGTCTCCGCAAATTGTATTGTTTTCGGTATTGACATTTTCCTCGATTACGACGGAATTAAAGCTCGTTGTTTCCGTTATAGTCGACATCTCTGTTGAACTACTATGTTGGGCAACTGTAACAGTTACCCAAAAAACTAACATTAAACATGTAATCATTTTAATATTCCACTCCATAGTTAGAAAAATTCCGAAATATTACGTTCAGATCAAAAGTAACCACTCCCATGGCTTCAGTTGATAACTTGTACCTTTCGCTAGGTGAAAAAACTTGATCAGGATTTTTTAGTTGTAAGCCACCACCTAAAATAGACAATGCATATAATAAATTATTAAATAACGTTGAGCAAGCATGAATAACTTCATTTTCTTAGCATCTGCTATTGACTTAAACCCAAACAATCTATATTGTTCCCTGGACATCAAAAATAATTGACAAGTGTAGGGCTTCTCTGGGTTATTGCCATACCGAGCGTACCTATAGGCAACCCATAATACACAAAACATAATAGTGATGCCCACAGAGTACACCATCTAACAAGAGACGAAAGCTTTGTCGGTTCCTTTGAAGTCGGACTTACACGATATTGAGCGGAAATACGTCGAGGCATTGACACATAAACTACTTGATACACTGAGAAAAGTAACACTACACTAAGAAAAATAGTAGTGTTGATGAACATCCCTCCCAATTAGGTCTATAGAATATTTTTTTAACTACTTATATGAGAACACCTTATTATTCATCTCATGCGTCTAATGAGAAAAGGCTCATTTTTAACATAACCTTAAAATAATACACGGTGAACTAAGGGGAATGAACGGATGTGTCGACTTGACATTGACAGATAAACTAATTAATTCACGCATGTGCACACAAATTTGCGATCACGAAAACTACTTTCTTTCGCCTCTTGTTAGATGGTGTACCTACTCTGTGGTGATGCCTTCTCTAAAGAAACATACCTACACAAGCTTTGTAATATGAAAGATTTTACCGAAAATAGGTAGGTACCTATACTGACCTAAAAAATATTGTACAAATCGCTGTTTTATTGAACCAAATGGTCTCCACGTGTAACAATCTAAACTATAAGAACCAGGACTAGTAGGAACAGTTACTGTTCCATATCCGAAAATGTGTGCCCGTCCCAACCA
>CAJUYI010005084.1:0-16568 GCA_910591695.1 Galerucella pusilla
TGTAACGTTGTTACTATTTTTCCGATATCCGGTAGTATATATTTCAGTATTTTTTATTTTTTTCAATATTAATATCACCCTCTTTCGTATCTAGTTGTTAAAATTGGGGTATTAATAATTATTTGATATATGTGTATTAGTTTCAAAACATCTGGTATATTGCACCTGTATGATTTACGATACCGTACGCGCAAATCAGTCCGCGCATTTCTTAAGATTTTTAAGTAGGAGACCTACTGAGTGGGGTCGAAAGAAAAATAATAAAACTTGGCAGCGAGACAAAAATTGGCTCTCGGCTCTGCTCTCTTGCTCTGGTTCTTCTGGCTCTTTGCTTTGCACTTGTAATACCAGCTGCCGTTATCCGACCGACCGTTTCCGGAGACTGATTTTCGTGCACGAGGTAAGCGAATTGAAAGAGTATATTGTAAATAATTTCTTCCGTTATAAATTCATTTACGCCTGACTTCTTTTATTTTAACATTATCATTGATAAAATTTAATTTTGCTTATTGCCTGCTTAAATTGTAGTAAAAGTTTCTGTGTATTTGTGTACAATTCCGAACTATAATTTATATTGTTGGCTTTAGGGAAAAGAGATATATTTGGGAAATTTCAAGGATTGTCGCTGCCAGAGCAGGTAGATTCTTGAAAGGTTTTCAAAGTATTTCGTGGAAACCCGACTGCCGCCGTTCATCTGACAGAAAAATATTTTCAGGAATCTCAAAGGCTGATCGCTGCCTGAGCAGGTGAATTCTTGAGTGGCTCTGAAAATATTGAAAAGAAACCCGACCGAAGGAAACAGTTCATTGTAGTAGATTGAGATATTTGATCAAAGACAACTTGGAACAGTCTCGTACGTGCACGCTGCCTTAGCAGGTGCTAACATTTCGAGAATTTTCCAAGGCGTTGAGCGAAATAATCTCACGAGTGTTCGCTGCATAAGCAGGATCACTAGGGAGAGGTTTTCGGACTCTATTGTCTAGCTTCCATTTAAGTGAGTAATTTAGCACCAACGGCCGGGGTAACGTCAATCTAAAAAAACAGGTTCCGACAACCGTGATAACCTGGAATAATCTTGTACATGTACGCTGCCAAAGCAGGTACAACATTCGGGAGGTTTCCAGGCAAATTGATAAAATTTCCGTTTTAAGTATCGGCAACTAAAGGTTTTTTTTTTTATAAATTACTTTCGTTTTGATTAAATCTGTACACAAATATCAAGAAACGCTTAGTTAGCCCCGCTAGTACCCTAATAACGCTTTCTTTGTGTATTTATCATCTGACCGCTAGTTAAGATTCACTATTTTCACCTGCATCTAGTCATAACAGTAAGCTTTGCACCTCAGCTTGTACGTATCTTGTAAAACGAATGCAACTAATTTATTGCTTGGTGTTGTGGTTTTTTTTGGTTCTAGTATTAACGTAGTTAATTATTGTAATATAGGTACTATTTAATTTTAATATTCATTTAGTTATTCGAAAATAAAGCACCGTATTTTCAAAATAAATTATTTCAAAGTAGAAATAAAAAGCTATAATTTCTCAGCAACTGGTAGTTTCATTTTCCGATAGTGGTGAACAATTAAAGCCTGTTTCCCACTACGTGTTACGTCAAGGTCAAAAACAACAGACCCCTGGAATTACTTAACCTCCATCTGTTGCTACCCTGGTAACTCTAGACGCTGCATTCTCAAGAGTTCGGTGGAGTAAACCATCCCAAAAATCTGGCGCCCGAGAAAATCTAGTAGATACTGAACCCGTGGGTGTCATAGTGACGTCCGTAATCGTAGTCAAAAGAGAAAGCACGTCACAAAATAGATGTTAATGGTGTTCATCCTACTCAAGAAAAAATACAAGATATCAAATCTGCGCCTTCGCCAAAAAGTCTAACCGAACTCAAGTCTTATCTTGGTCTTCTCAATTATTATATTAAGTTTATTCCTAACCTTTCAAGTAAATTGAAATCATTGTATGATTTGTGTAAGGCTGGAGTTAATTTTTCTGAAAATTTTTTGACAGTTCCTAGAACTAATCAAATTTCCTCATTTTTGATCATATGAACAATTTCACCCAATCATGTCAACATTACACTGAAAACAGACCTTGGGGCTGTTTTCACACGTTGCTATGGATGCATATTGATTTATTTCGACTTTGAAGTTTCAAATATTTAATATTTCGAAATGTCACATTTAACTTTTCTAATTGTTCCTTTGTTAATTGCACCTTTAGATAAATTGTTTAAGATCTGTTCTTTTTCTATAATAAGCAAAAAATTTTCTATCCGAATAACCCTCGGACATTGATAAATGCTCAAAAATTTTATGACAACTTTCTCAAGCTTGTTGCTTATAGGCAACAGACCTCCGCCTAAGCTTTCGACATCTGTCATAAAATTTTTTCGAACAATTATCAATGCCCTTGGGTTATTACTACTGAAAATTGGAGTACAGAGTGTGAAGAGGTTTTCCAACTTAGTAAGAACTTGTTAAGTTCAGATAGTGTCCTCACTCACTACAATCCTAAGCTACCGATTTTTGTTACCTGCGATGCTAGTAGTTATGGTGTTGGGGCTGTTCTTAGTCACCATATAAATGGTGAAGACAAACCTATAGTATTTGCATCTGCAACTTTGTCTAATGCGGAAAAAAAATATAGTAATTTAGAAAGAGAGGCATTAGCTATCATTTTTGCCTTAAGAAAATTTAATAAGTGTTTATATGGTCGTAAGTTCGTCTTGATAACAGACCATCAACCTTTAAGGTTTATATTTGGAAAAAATAAGGGAATACCTGTGACAGCAGCTGCGAGAATAACTCGTTGGGCCATAACCTTATCTGGCTATGACTATGATATCCAGTATAAGAAGGGGGTTTTAATTAATAATGCTGATGGTTTGTCTAGGTTACCCTGTAAAAATCACACAAATGCCTCAGAGTTTTTGTATTCTTTCTGTTTAATGGAAAAGATGCCATTGACATCTCAAGACATAGCGAAGGAAACAAATAAAGATTTGATTTTAACTAAAGTTAGAGATTTTACTTTATCTGGATGGCCTTCAGTCATAAAGGATGAAAATTTAAAACCTTTTTCCAAGCGGAGAAATGAGCTGTCTGTTGAGCAAAACTGTATTTTGATAGGTAATAGGGTTGTTATCCCAGAAAGTTTACAAAATGAAGTCCTTATGTTGTTTCACGAAGAACACTGTGGTATTGTACGTACAAAGATGCTTATTAGATCTTACTGTTGGTGGCCTACATTGAATAATGAAGTAGAAAAATTTATTTCGTCTTGTGATGTATGTCAACAACATCAAAACTTTTCAAATGCTGCTCTACTACCTTGGACTAACGCACCACACAATTTTTATAGAGTGCACATTGATTTCTTTTTTAAAGGTAAATTTGTCTTTCTTATGCTTGTTGACCAAAAATCCAAATGGATGGAGGTGAAATTGATGAAAAATGGTACTAATGCTCATGAAACTATAAATGTTTTGAAAGAAATATTTTCGGTGTTTGGCCTGCCAGTGGAGTTAGTATCAGATAATGGTCCACCTTTTAACTCGTCGTATTTTATTTCTTTTTGCCAAGCAAATGGTATCTCTCCTGTAAAGTCACCCCCATACCATCCACAAAGCAATGGTATTGCCGAGCGCGGTGTGCAAACTATAAAAAAGGGCCTAGAGAAAAGTTTGTTTTCACAAGATGGTGGAGATATTTCAGGAAAGAATATATTGCGAAAATTGTCAAATTTTCTGTTCACGTACAGAAATACTCCCTCAACTATTACTGGAATATCCCCAGCTGAATGTATGTTAAAAATCAGGCCAAGAACTAGATTCGACTTACTAAAACCTTGCCACAATTCTATCAAGTTACAAAGAAAATGTGACTTCAACTCCGGCACCAAGAGAAAAGTAAACTTATACAAATTAAATGACAATGTTTTTGTTAAGAATAAATTGACAAAATTGTGGCAAAAGGGTAAAATTATGAAAATTTTAAGCTTCTGTACATATTTGGTAGGAGTTGAAAATGACATTAGGTTTGTACATTCTGATAACTTGCGCCCACAGCTGAATATTAGTATTAATGAACCATTGTTACCAACTATAGTCTCTTCCCAATCAAGTGAAATACCGAATATTATGAATAAATCCACAAATATGACCAATATAATCCCTAAAGTGTCGACTGAAAATCCTTTATCTAGAGTAGTAGAAAATGTTGAAGAAACAAATTTGGATGTAAGAGAGGTTGAAATTCCGGAAGCTAATGTGGCAAGTCCTTTGAGGTTGAATAAAAATATTAATAACGATTTTTCAAATGAAATTTCAGCCTCCCCAATTCATCCCCATGTTACTCGTTCGGGAAGGCTAGTTAAACGTCCTTCTAAATTGAATCTTTAACATTAGAGATGGGGGGTAATGTAGTATAAGTAGTATGTTTTGTCAATCTGACAGTAGTCGAGATATTAGTTTTTTGAAGATGTCAATAAAGTTTACAATAGCTATTTATTGAATTGTGATTTATCCTAGTAAATACATAACAGACATATTTCTGATACTTCATTGTACATAATTTTGACAAAGTACATGAATTTGACAGTTTGTGTTCCAAATTCGGACACATCCCAAAAATGAATAAATGAATCAAATGTAATATAAGTATTTGAGAACTTTTATTGAAAAAATTGACATCTAACTAACATTAACCCGGCATTTGTCGCTAGACACTTTCAAACGCGGTTTGTCGCGCGTGAGCATTTTGCTCACATTGGGTATTTTACTGAAAATAATCAAGAAAACAAGTGTTTTTCAGTAATATATTATATTACAAAACATGATAAATGTAACTTGCTTACATTTTCCTCATAATAACTAAAGACATCTTTGACATATGGATCTGCAATGTTCATTACATAAGTAAGCAGAACACTTACAACAGGTTTTTTTGGTTTTCCTATTCTTGCGTCTCGGGCATAATGAACACATACCTGTTACTCTAACTCTTGCTTCTGGAATTTCTTCTTCAACGCCTACGAGTTGCTTTATTGAATCCCGAAGCTTTAGGGGTAAATTTGGAATAGATAGTCTAGTTTCTGCCTGTGGCTTCATAAGTTCTAAAGCTAATTCTCTTAGGAACATTCGACGCTCTATTTTGTTTTCTGTATTGGCTGTATAGATAATCTGGGAATTAATTCCAGCAATATTCAACAAACAATAGAATACTGTCAAAGGCCATCTGCAGGAGTTTCTGGAAACAGTATACTGAGATATCAGCTTATCCACAACATCAACGCCACCTTTTGTTGCGTTATAGAAGGTAACTATTTCCGGTTTACATTTGTCAAAAGTGGATTCATCAATTTTGTCGCCCGAATGTAATGTTGAAAAAAGCAACACATTTTTATTTTTTTGGGCACATACGATAACAAAACTCCCTTTCTAAGAAAAGCAAACATACTACTACATGGTCGACGATCCTTTGTTTGAACAATTATGGGGGGAATTTCTTTTTTATTCTTCCTTATAGTTCCAACTACAGTTGTTCTTTTTTCCAGCAAATTTAACGCCAATGGAATAGATGTAAAATAATTATCCATTGTTATATTTCTTCCAGTGTTCAAAATGTGATCGGCTAATCTTTTCACTACGCTTTCTGCTTTATTGTCGAAACTAAACGGTCCCTCCGGTTGTTTTCCAGGATAGATTTCTAAGTTTGAGACATAAAAACATGTTGAATCCACTAAGGCGTAAATCTTCATGCCGTATTTTGATGGCTTGTTGGATATATATTGACGAAATTTACATCGTCCGCGGAATGCCGGTAACATCTCGTCAATTGTCGTATATTCGCCTACCTGGTAGTTATTCAAACATTTGGTCACGAATTCGTCAAAAACTTTCCTTATTGATGCCAGGTTATCTGTTGTCTTCCTTTGATTTCTATCATTCAAATTATCAAATCTAAGAGCCTCCAAAAGCGTATAGAACCTGCGACTTGACATTACGGCACGAAAACATGCGGGAAAAGTGACATCATCTGCCCAAAATTCATGAATATTGAGATGAGCTGATTTTTTTACGCCTGCCATGTAAAGAAGTCCTAGAAGAGCCATTATTTCTTGAGGAGTAGTATCAGGGCAATCCCTCTCTCGTGCATAATTTTGACGCATTTTTTGAAGATACATATTAGTACAATTTGTTATATGCAGTATCATATCATCCGGAAAAAATAATTTCCACGAGTCAACAATTGTTTTGGCGGATCTTGCCACTGTTTTCACGCCTGGACGGTTTACTAATAAATTTTCTCTTCCTCGTCTAACATTGGAACGAGGCGGATGCTTTGCCCAAATGGTTACTTTATCTTTTCCAATAAACGAAAGACCATCAGACTGTATATCTTCGTCCTCCTCTGAAGAATGTCCTGCAGACTGTACAGAATCAGTTGGGTGATTACTTTGTACCGAGGGTGCATCTGATTCATATCCATCCAGTCGTTCTTCCTCAGTATAATCGACGTTTTGCATAGGTAGCCATGAAACATTGGTAGCTGAAAAAGAAATAAAATAAGTACAAAATAATACTATTGATCAATAATTACTTACCTTGTGATTCTTCTTTCTGTGACTGCAAAGCCATTTGTACTAGTCTTTTTCCACGACTCATTGTTTCCGAAAAAACTCTAACCACAATACAGAAATTTACAACAATAACCACTTTTTCGCTTAATGAGCAAAACGCTCACGTCAGAAAAAATTCAACGTACGACGTCTGTCGCTCGATAAGGAAAATGCTCGCACAAGACACGCTGCTGCAAACAGACTGGCCCAAAATGAATCGTAGATGTAATATATCAAATTCCTCATGACGAATAGTTTAGGTAGGGATAGAAACTCAGCTAGAAGGATGACCAAGGTTATTCAAGTCGACGTTGCCAAACTGCAACAATTTTACCAAAACTGTGAGCAAAATGCTCATATAGCGACAAATGACGGGTTAATGATATTTTTCAATTTCTGGAATAAAAAAAGTGTTTCTATTAGTGACAGGTTTTGGGGTTTCGATTTTTTCAACTATATCGTCCTGGTCATACCAAAGCTCATTAGGAGGTGAGGGCCATTTCCAACGATTGATACCACTTAAGGCCATAACGCTTATTAAAGCACTCTCCGTTTTTAATTCCTTGATCACTCCTGGAAACTTTTCACCTTCGTACTGAACAATAACGTATTCTTCAATTTTTATTACTGACATATCTATTCTTGTACATTTTTAATTTTCTTCATGGTTGTTCTCAGTTCAGCAGCTTTTTTTCTTTTTCGCTGCCCTCCTGCACCCACACCCTTTGTTTGTTTTTTTCATTCTCTTTCCTTGCTTTATTTTCTTCCCTAACTCGCTTTCTCTCTTTCAGATCATTATCTTTTTTAGTTTTTTCTTCTTCTTTCCTCAAGTAATATTCTCTCCATTGTTTTGAAGAACATACACTTGGGATTTTTTCTTTCAGCCTACTCACCTTTTTTTTGGGTTGTGTATCTGGCCAGAACAATATAGTATTGAAAGGTGAGGGAATGATCACATTATTTTTTGTTGATGCATCCGGACTCACATGTACTATAGGTTCATTATTCTCTTTATTCTGCAATTCTATCTGAACTCCGAGTTCTGAGTTATTATTGGACTCATTCCCAACTCCAGTAAACATGGTACCGTTCTGGCTGTTACCTTATCAAGATAAATATCTTTATCGTCATCGTTACAGTCATGAAGGATTTCATTAGTTACAACTATATCATCAGCCTTATCTGTTAACATTTCATGAGCTACCTCATGAATATGTTCGACCCTTTCTCGTTCTGCAGGCCCAACATTTCCTTCACCCATCAAATCCATCTCAACTTCGAATTCTGAGATATTGTTGGATTCTCCTCCCAAACCAGGATTACATGATGTCACTTCATCGGTCACCTTTCTAAAATACAATTGATCATGGAGAATTTCATTCGTATCAACTATATCATCAGCCTTATTTATTACTATTTCAGTACTTTCTTGTACTGTAGATCCAATATTTTTTTTACTTAGAAAATTCATCTCAACTTCGATTCCTGAGAAATTATTGGATTTTTCTTCAATGCTAGTATTACATGTTATCACTTTATCTGTAACCTCATCGAAATTAACATCTTCGTTGACATTGATTTTATCAGGAATGGAAATTGTATCTGTATCATTAGTATGTAGTGCATTATCTTGACTTATAATTTCATTAATCCATCCTCCTTCCAAAACCAAATAATCATTCATCACTACGTCATTTACTTCTTCATTAACTGTCTGAATATCATTCAATGCCGGTGCTATTCTCTGATTTTCTATAGTTTCTAAATCTCGGTTACCTTGGACCACCTCCTCATGGACTTTCAACCAGAATTTAAATAAATTCAAGTCATATCTGCTTCCTTGCCATATTTTATTTCCTAATTTTATTTCATGAAACTTCTCAAGCTTTTCTGGGTCTATCCTACTTTCAATAAACTCCAGGTGATGTTTCAGCATTATTAGGTCAGGTGCGGAGGTTTCAGTAGTTTTATGTGCAATATTAGAAGTGATAACAGTACTTGCAGACGCCAGACATTTCGAATAATCAACTGAATCAGCACTAAATGGAAAAAGGCCACAGGTACGAAATGCATTTTTCATGATTGTTGGACTATTGATTTTTTCCAGGCATGATTTCAGAAAAGCAAAATGATCCTTCTTCAAAGATTCTTTTTTGTGTTCTATTCTCCATTGGCAGATTGCTTCTCTCCATTTAGTTTTTAGTGGATGAAAGTACCCGACATCTAAGGGTTGTAGAATGTGCGTGGCATTAGGCACCAAACTTATCAGAATTATATTATTATTACGACAGAAATCACTTAAACTTAAGGTTAAATGGGACTTGTGCCCATCCACATACAATATTACAGGAAATTCAACAGATGTTCTAAGGAGCCAAGGATGAAACACATTAGCTATATATTCAAAAAACTTTCGGACGTCATCCAACCATTTTCAGATTTACCAACTCCCCAATCAGCTGGACATTTTTCAATAATGAGTTTTGGAATACGCTCGTAGGCGAACATAACCATTGGATTCCAAAAAATAGTTCGATATCTCTTCAAACCACTTTCTAATCCTCAACTCCGATATTGCAGCTGTGCTACTTGTCAGATTTTGGGTTATCCTTAGACTTATTTCTGGATGTCTTTTCAAGAACCCTTCATACCAATGTCTGCCTGGTCGTCCATTTGTAAAAGGGGTTCCTCTTTTCAATTTCCTTATCAGTAGTGCAACACTATTCAATAATTGCTCTTTAGAAACTGAAACCCAGTTTTTCCTACTTCTACTATCCACCTCGCAAGAATATTCTCTTCATCTGAAGTTAATATTGTGCTCACACCACTTTTGCAGTCTATGGGATATTTACCAGATACTTTGTAAAGTATGGTTGTTCTGGGTACTTTATAAGTTTTGCTGGCTATGGCACATGGCATGCCTTGTTTAACAGCCTGAATGGCATTATTCAACGCATCCTTTGAATATTTGTAGTATTTTCCTGGCATTCTGAAATATATAAAAAAATATCTCCTGAATCTGACATGTTATCATGTGCGGTACCAAAATCTGACACCCCTGTCAGATTTAGGAACAAAACGTTTCAAATGATATTGGGCATCACAAGATCATAAAGCTATATTTAAACAATGAAATAGAGTGAAATGCAACATATTCATCAGAGAAACAGGTTGTACCAATAACTGACACCACATATCACATTTACGACACATACACTGAAACCTTGTCCATAAATCTGACATTCCAAAATGATAACCTCAGATTAAAATGTATATGAATTTTTCAGTTATTAACCAATTTTCAACCATGTATTGCCTATTAATCACAGTAACAATACTATAAAGTATCTGGGTTCCCTTAAATATAAAATCAAAAAAGGGTGTACATTTGCTTACCTTATAGACTCACTCATAAAACGGTACCAAAATTCGACGAGCTCACGAACGACATCGGAAAATCGTCAACTGTCAAAACAGTTGTCGGTATTATCGCGACCAATTTTACCATAGTTACGAAAAGGCACACTAGATGGTTTAGGTAGTATAAGAATTCATGTGAAAATGACCATCAACTTATTAAAATCAGTTTTATTCGAAAGTGTCAGAATATGGGTCAATGTCAAAATTTCGTACCATTACCTTATTTGAGGTCTATAAAAAATAATCAACCGTTCAGTTTTCCATGTATCTCATACCTTCTGTTAATTATTTTTTTTATTCTTTTTCAGAACTTTGAGAAGCGTTCAATCATCCAACACCTCTTCCTATTTGTTAAGAAAGTTTTTAATTAATTTAAAAGTAAGTTATCAATTATCTTCATTTTTCTCTAACATAATATTTGAGGTTATGTATTCGAAAAATGATCAAACGTTCAGTTTTCCATCCGTCTAAAAGTATACTCTATACATAACAATAATATTTTTTTTTTCATTCACCATTCATTTTCATTTCTTTTTTCAGAATGGCTCGGTTCACTGATTTAGTGAAATACATAGCTACATTGCTAGGATTGGTGGCCTCAAATGATGATAGAAAGATTAGAGAAGGGCTGATGGAATGCCAGAAGGGGATACGACGAATTCTAAATGCAATGAGGACTGCGAAGACGATGGGTGAAAAACAGCATTAAGAGGCCTGCTTGAGGAACATTAAAACCATGAGATATCAATTCAAAGCGGCTCAGAAGAAGGGGGCAGGGCTTACTATGCGTCCTGGGGTGCTATTCTTGACATCGTTCGCAACGTCACGTATACGTAAGCCTGCGAATGCTCCATTTGCGAATATTTCCTAAACATGATATTCTCGAGCACCCTTCGCAAAATCACACGAATGGTATTATTCTACTGCTTAAATACACCTGACAACAGCGCAATTCAGCGTCAGTTGACGGTACCAGTTTTATATTATCTATGGACGGTACAAATGACATTGTTACGAATGTAAATATTATTCTGTCTGTGATGTAAATAAGCTATTCCAGTTTTATTAAGTTTATTAATATTAATTCATTCTATAAAAATGAACTCTACAGCGAGCTCTATAGTCAGTATTGATAACAAAATTAAGAGGCAAGCAAATGCTTCTATAGAACAAAAAAGATTGTTATTGGAATTCATGGAAAAAATCCAAAACTAACTTCGGGAAAATTTTCAACGATTTCACTATGAAAGATGCCCAAAGATTGTGGGAATATATTACAAAAATATTGAACAGCTGTGGTGGAGGGGTATGTAAGGATTGGAAATCCTGGAGGAAGGCACATTATATTATAATATGAGAATTCTATTCAATGTAAAAATATTTCCACATTTGTTTTAGACATGGCATGATATAAGGTCCAGAACCAAAGCAGAAACCAGCCAATTTAAAAATTATCAGAGGGGAACTGGTGGTGGACCTTATCATCATCATCAAATCCTACCACCGAATATGGAAGTGAAGTGCTGGAAACAATCAAGCTAGTGACTATAGAAGGAGACCCAAATGTGATGGAATCAATGACAGATTTTTCATTTGAAACCTCTGAACAAATTGGTACTGCTGAGTTCAATTCAGATTCTGTTTGTGAAAATAAGCTAGAAAATGAGAGCAATCTCAACATCAATGAGTTGATACCTGATGAAAAAAAAACTTCTGAGGTTTTCAAAAGAAAAGTTCCTCGGGCTCCAAGAAAGAAGTTGATTTATGCATCAGAGGCTGTGGAGAGTTATAAGGCTAGCCTTGAGAAAAAAAGACAAAATAAAATCGGAATATTTTAATAAGAAAATTATTATATTAGAAAGGATGGCAATTGCCAAAGAAAAGTCAGCAATTTCTTAAGAAAAATCTGCATTTGCTAAAGAAAGAACAGCATGTTCTTCAGAGGAAATTGCAAATAATCTTGAAGATTTTGTAACAGCCATTAGTTGATTTTAAGTTAATTTTTTTTGTTAGTTCATTTTGTAGGCTGAACTGTATACTTTATTATTTTTATATTTTCTAGTTAACTTTGTGTCATAACATATACAAGACTATCTCCAGTGGTACTAATGATTATTCCGAAAGCAGTTATTTATCAATTGAATTCTTGCTCTTCGTCCTGCTGCAAGTTTAGGATTCTTCAGGGCAATTTCTATTTAAAATTATACCAAAATCATGGTTTTCCCCTGTTTTCGTTTTCTGGCATTGGTGTGTTGTACTCATTGCACATGTTGTGAAGTACTACACAAGAATTTATTATTCTACATGCCACAGAAGGTCTATAATGCAGTGCTCTATGCTTGAATGAGCATCTGAATCTCATTTTCAGAACTCCATTACATCTCTCCATCAAACTTCTTGTTCTTTTTTGTGCAGCATTATAGTTCCATTCTGGTGAATTTTCAGGAAGTTCACCTTCCATTGGTGTAAGAAACCATGTCCTGAGAGGATATCCAGTGTCACCTAATGAGAAATATAAATATAGGAATTATCAAAATAGTTCTTCATAAAATAACTACCCAATAAATAATAATTTGTGTGTCACTGGGCATGTAAATTGGTAAAAAAATTCAAAATATTTGAATTTCCCCAAATAAATGCATCATGGGTGCTTCCTGGATATCTTGCATTAACATTTATAATTCTCAATCTACTGTCACATATCTGAAAAAAAAGATTATATTAGAAAATGAAATTAGCGATGTTAAGACCCGTTCTTGAAGATTCGTTCATATGACCTTGTTTATTTGCTCCATCGTTCCATGATGTGAATGAAATGAACAGCATAAATTAATATGCAGATTTTCATTTATTAAACTTCACGTATGCTTATGAACCTTCATTAGAGTAGATGCATGACTGAATTTGTAAATAAGAATGCAAAAATTGGAATAAATTGTATTTCCTATAAACTTTGAACATAAATGTACAAATGAACAAAATATAACACAAATAAAAAATATTTACTCTTAAAAATTCTATCACACATTAAAATAAATTTTATACCCTATAAATGTGTGAACAAAACAAAACAAAAAAAACATACCCTTAAAAAAATATAAACTATAAATTTGCGTTAACAAATAAAATTTGTTAAAATACGTCCGGCTTTTGAGAAAATCCGTTCTGAAGGAACCGACGTAGCAACAATGCAGAACTTTTTCTTGACTAACTCAGATAGGTGGGGATAAATATGGCTTCTTTGATTCCACCATTATAAAGGATTGTCTTTTCTAGGCTGCAACGGTTCACCAAGATATTTGTCAACTTCTATTATTGCTGCTGCTTTAGGATTATTGACCTGCACAATATTGCTTACCTTTTTGTCAAAAGACGCCCATATTGATTGTTCTGCCTCTTCAACATCATCTTTAGTTCCTAGTGTAGCAGGCTCAATATTTTGTGTTACGGATAAAGCAGTCACTTGTGCTATTAAAGACTGCTTGGCTTTTTCGAATGTGGATTCACTGTTAAAACCATGCCTTTTAAAGCGAGGATCTAATAAAGTGGCCTCCGCATATATTTTGTTGTGTTCAATGAGGTGAAAACGTTGATTCAAATTCTCCAACAACTTTTTGCCAAAGTCTTTAACCTCTGTTGGGACATTACTAGAACGTTGGAGATAATCGGAGCAATGGCGTTGAAGGGCATTGCTTAACAAGATAACTTTCGATGCTGTGATTTGTTGTTCACTGCTCATCTCTTCGGTGACCTCTTTAAACACTCTTAATAAAGCACATACTCCCTGAATAATTAAGATATCATTATTGTCAATGTTTAATAGATCTGTATAATGTATAGCTATTACAGACATAAGCGATTCCTTGACCTCAAGGATTCTATTAAACATGTCGAAAGTGGAGTTCCATCTAGTCACACAGTCTTGTTTTAGCTTAAGTACAGGTTTGTTTAACTGAACTTGCATTTCTTTCAATTTTGTACTAGCTTGTGTGCTTCGTTTGAAATGCTCTACAATTTTTTTGATCTTTGACTGGGTTACTGTAATGATTTCAAGGCTGGATTGCACAATTAGATTTAAAGAATGAGCAAAACATGGAATATGTTTCCATTCTGTTAATCGAATGGCAGCTGAAATATTTGCTGCATTGTCACTAGCAACAGCTACAATCTTGTTTTGAATATTCCATTCTCGAACCATTCGTAGTAGCTCATTACTTAAATTTTCGGCGGTATGTCGCTCACTATATTCATAACAGTCTAACAGACTAGATTCCAATGTATTGTCTTTGGTGATATAATGAGCAGTAACACTTATATAGCTTGTATTCACACACTATGTCCACCCATCAGTAGTCAGACAACACGCTACAACAGAATCTAACGTGTTCTTAATTCTTTCTTGCGTCATGTTGTATATTTGTGGTATTAATGTATTTGAGACTGTTTTACGTGATGGAACTTGATAATTGTTATTTAAGTTATTAACAAATGAACGAAAGTGTGGACTGTCCACCAACTGAATGGGCAAATAATTTTTCACCAGCACTTTTACCAAGCTATTATGTAGTTCCTGCGTTTTTCTGTCCGATAGAGGTCTTTTAATAAAAGAAGTCAAGACGGAACTTTGATGGTTTGAATCTTTGGGTTTTAAAACACTCGTGCTTTCTTTTATTTTTGCTTCCGCATCTGTATTTGACTTTCAAGTTTATTTTCTAAGCTAGAAAAGTGAGTTTTCGAACAATTTTCATATGGAAATTATTTATGATACTATAAGTATGTCTGCTGAAAAAACTCCAGTTAAAATTAAGAATTTTGGTATCTGGATGAGTTATGACTCTCGATCTGGAACACACAACATGTACACGGAATACCGTGACCTCAGTGTTTCAGGAGCTGTAACAGCTTGTTATAATAGGGATATGGGAGCACGGCATAGAGCTAGAGCTTATGCAATCCAGATTATTGAAGTTGGAGAAGTGAAGGCTTCAAACAAAGACGACCTCAAGTAAAACAATTCCACGATTCAAAGATCCGGCTCCCATTACCTAAACGTAATCCACCGCAGATATATGAATCGTTTCTCTATTCGTAAACCAAGAACATATTTTTTATAATATGGTTAGAAGCGGATAATGAATTCGTTTATATATGAAAAAAAACAATGCAGAGCCAAATCTCACAAGGAGCTGCATCACTCTCCGCAGTCGCTGTAAAAACTCCTCATGTACTATTAGCCACTGCGAAAGTGGCCGTGCTCTCCAAGCAAGGTCACCCACTAATTTTGAACAGAAGAAATATTCAAACAATGACAAAGACGAGGAATCAGGTAAAATAGTCTTGAAATTGACTAAGCAACCAAAAAATAGAAACATTTGCCAGGTTTTACCAGTTTTGATTTTTCATATTGTCTGGCATCTTTGAAGTCTGTATCACTGTCTGAATGTCTCTTCAGGCAATTGTCCCTACAATTTAAACATTGAATTGTGCGAATCATTTTTTTGGCAATAAAGCCAGCAATATATGTAGCCGTACATTTTGAAATTTTATTTCGTCTATGTAATAAAATATTTGAGGGTATTTCAGGTATCTCCACCTCAAAAGAACTCACTGCTTCAATGTCCCTTAAAAGGAAACCTTGAAGGTTCACTAAAGCACCAGTACTCTCATCTTCTTCACAATTAGCTCCAGGTGAGTGAGCCGACATAAAATTGTGTATGACCAATGATTAGAAGGAAGCAATTAAATGAGAAGCACTGGGCATGTTTTCCCTCCCCGAAGAATTTCAGATACACCCAAAAAATTTTCAAGTGCTATTGACTGCTATTGAGGCTATCAAATAGCTTGTCTAAAAATAGAATAAGCTCAGCTGTCTCCACTGCTTCTGGATCCAATTTAACTTGAGATTCTGCAAATGAAAAATGCAATAATTATATAAATAGATATGTTTTAGTTGTGTTAAGTAATAATTTTCTTCATAATCATTCAAACTTGGTAGCTGAAGACTTGGGTGCATCAACTGACTTTCATTTTGTTAATTTTTCCCTTCATGATGTGCTGATCTGTCAGTTTGTTGCAAATTCTATTCTCATCGTCACAATCTAGGAGGTAAAATTGTTCTATATGTTCCCACTTGGCAACCAGATTTTTATTATTTAAGGAAAAATGTTAAGTCTTTTCTTAATAAATAAATGAGTATCATAAAGAGGAACAATTTCCAGATCATCCACCAGTAATCCACAAAGCTTGTTTTCGATGTTTTTTCTTTTATGGAATTCATTGGTTTCCTTTGATAATCGATTGATAGCAGACTGGTTGGTACTACCTTAATCGCATACAGTAGCAATCACATTGATGCCGATATCATGCGACTTTCTAATAATGGCTACTATCAGATTATTTAGTACTGCAGCTTTAGATGGCCCACCACTGAAGGTATAACATACAGGTTGTTTCCACTGTCTGAATACACCCTTTAATAAGAAAACATTAGCATGGTCAGCAAGTTCACACTTTCTTCT
>CAJUYI010005085.1:0-16561 GCA_910591695.1 Galerucella pusilla
TAATTGCAAAGCTTCTTTGAAGGGTAAATCATTGCACTGTAGGACATGTTCTGATGAAGAAAGGAATACTATATTCAATCACTTTTGGTCTGATATGGGCTGGAAAGAGAGAAAAGTTTACACCTCTTTTTTAATTGATTCTGTATCCACAAAAAGAAGTAGAAATAGAGTTTCGGAGGGTGTTTCTAGGAGAAGCGAGACTTTATTATATAACCTTAAATTAAATAATGAGCGGAAAAGGATATTGTTACGCGAGCTGCTGCATTAATGTGCTCAATTAGTGCCCCCAGTGAAATTCCCATATGATACGACTATGGCTCCTCCGCCGTATTTTCAAGAATGATCTGGAACACGTAACATCTAGAAAAACCCGGCGCATCCGCCAAAACTTCGAGTTCTAGAGGTTTCTAGAAAAACATACGTGCGAGTATAAATAGGCGACGAACATCGCAGCGGAGTCAGTTAGTCAGTTAGTGTTGATACTGAAAGAAAGCAATCGCGCCTCGATAAAGTGTTTATTAAGTGACTCTCATATAAATTAGTTAGTGTGTGTTTAGTGTATCATATAAATTATTAAATAAGGACTATATTTGAATATAAATCTGTAAATATAAATTAATTGTAAATATAAATTAGAATAAACGTTACATTGTAAGCAAATGTTCTTGAATACTCATGGCGTGAGAGAAAATATGATTCTCGATTGGTTGAAAAAGCAGAATGAAGTCAAAAATAGAGAAAAGCAAAGACACGACAATAATGCAGAACATTCATCAGAAACCCACGATCCTGTAGAACGTGGGCGCTATACAGAATTGAAGAAAAAGCTAAAAGTTTTTTTTAATGAACTTCCTAAAGTTGGGTCTCATTACTGTCGTGCTTCATCGACAAAACTTTACCTGGAGCCCAATTGGCAATCTAAGTCTGCACTTTATAAGTTTTATAAAAATTGGTGTCAACAGAAAAAAGACTCTCATCTATCCATCGCGTCGTTTCACCATGTCTTTGATGAAATGAACTTATTAATTCAACAATATCAGACCCAGATAGACTTATGCATGACTCTCAATAGATCACTGAAGACTAATGGTTCAGTAAAAATTTGGTTAATCTAGGTTGAAAAGAAATAAATTGAAAAACAATAAATTTATCAATATTAGACTTAGTTATTTACACCCATGCATTAGTCTTATGTGATCACTGAAAACTAATGTCAAAACTAATGGTGACGTGGAAATTTTTGGTAAAGCCGAGTTAAGAAAAATATATTGAGAATGTTAATCCTGATTTTTATATTTTTGGTCAAAGCGTATGGGATACTGATTTCTTGATATATTTCAAGTACTACAGGGTGATTGAATTGTCGGGCTAGGTAGGATACGTAAAAAGATCTTTCCACATGACTTGTATCTGATGGTTTTGAGATAATTTGATCATACTAACTTTAAGACGAATGAATTAATAATTGGTATTTGATTTTTCAAATTTTGGTGAGAACGCACGGGATAGTGTTATATTCCGTTTTTGAAGTGCTTTACGATAATCAAAAACATCAGACACAGATAGACTTATGCAAAAGTGTTATTGAACTATCTAAGACCAATGATATAGTGAGAGTTTGGTCAAGCTGGGTTGGAAACAATTAAAAATGGAAAAAACAGCATTTTTACATTTGAAATTTTGATGGGAGCGCACGGGATAATAGATTTTGTGTGCTTGGAGTGCTTTACGATAACATTTAGCAATATCAGACTCAGTTAGACCCATGCATGAACCTCATTAGATCACTCGAAACGAATATTGGAGCTGATGGCGATAAGAAAATGTTGGAAAAGTTGAATTAAAAAAAAAAACATTGAGAATATACCTACTGGTCCTGATTTTTGAATTTTTGGTGAAACCCCTCTGGATAGTGATTTCTTGATATTTTTCAAATACTACAAGCCGATTGAATTTTGTCGAAGCTGGTGGAATACATTGAAAAATCTTTGCACATCACCTAGATCTCATGGTACTAAGAAAATTTGGTTAAAATGAGTTAAAAATTACTGAGTTGATAAATGTGATTTTCCATTTTTCTGATGAGAGAGCACGGTATGATGTGTTATTATGTTTCTTAATGAACAATCTTTTTTATCTGTTTTAAACATGGCCACCAGCCTAAGGTGCTATCACCATGGTTATATTTTTTTGACATAACTGTCAATATACAGTCCACTTATTTTTGTATTGTCACGATGAATAAAATCAATAGAAAAAGCTATTAAAATAAGCTGTTTTCTTCAACTAACCAAAGGATAATTATTCTGATCAAAGAGAAGAATCATATCCATACATTTTTTGATCGATTCGAGCCGGATATCCATTCCATAATCAATTTGAGGACCGTGACGGATGTCAAGCCTTCCAGTTTACCCAGTTGAATCCATATTATAAGAAGCATAGTGCAGCAATCTTTTTATGAAATCTGGAGGACAAATTGACAAAGACAAGGTACCTAACCTAACCTAATCTAACCCGACCTAACTTTCAATTAGCATCGCATCCATCTGAACCATTTCGAGCTGTTTTCTGGTCATTTCCGCGAAACGGCTAATCAAGCCATTTTTTAACGTGTTTAAGTGATTTTAACCGCTATATCGATCCTTCCGATACGCTATAATTGTAGCAATTTGACCTACCGTGGGTGTAACGCTTTTATTTCTCAACTAATCCGTATCGTCATCCCTCAAAGATGCCTAAATCAAAAAGGGGTAACCATCAAGATGACAGTCGTCAAAAAACTGACATTTATAATGATCTCGTAGCTCGTCGCGACGCTGTCACTAACGAAATAAATAGATTTCAAACCTTTTTGGAATTGAAATGCAATGATTTAAATAATCCTATTTTGTTGATAGACCTGACCACTCGATTAAATAGGATAGAACCTTTGATTGATGATTTTAAGCATGTCCAAATTCAAATTGAGAAACTCTGTTTAGATAATGAATATGAAGAAATAAAAGATCAGGATCGAGAATACGAATCATTTGAAAATTTATATTTCACGAATATCTCAAATGCAAAATTGACTATAAACAAAATTAATGCCGCTCAGGCTGCCACAAGTGCACTCTCTACTGGCTCTTCAGTGCAAGTTGCACTGCCATCGGCACATGGTCAGTACGGTTCACGTCTCCCCCCTATACCACTACCTAATTTCAGCGGATCCTATGATACTTGGACCAATTTTAAAGATACCTTCATCACGCTCATTGAGAAAAACTCTCAACTCAATAGAATTGAAAAATTCTATTATCTACGATCCAGTTTACAGGGAGAAGCTGCTCAAATAATCAACTCTTTAGCCACAACCGAGAATAACTATGCTACTGCTTGGTCCCTTCTGCAGGAAAAATACGAAAACAAAAAGGCAATCGTGCACTCGCACATCAAAGGTATTTTTGAACTCAACCAAGTGAAAGATGATTCTCATCTCAGTTTAAGAAAACTTTTGGACAGTTTTCAAAATCATTTTAAATCTTTACAGAATTTAAATGAACCTGTAGACCAATGGAGCAGCATTTTAATTTACTTACCTCAAAATTGGACTATAATAGTCGTAAAGAATGGGAACATTTCTCAAGAAATATTGATAATCCTTCAACTCAAGATTTTATAACTTTTTTATCTCAACGTTGTCGCTTTTTGGAATCTCTTGACTTCAAATTGAATACTAAAAAACCTTTTGTATCTGATAAACCTCAAAAATACGAACGTAAAACATTACTTTCCCATAACAACAACACTATTTCATGCCCACTATGCAAAGACAGTAATTTTATATATTCATGCCGAAAATTTATTGACTTACCTATAAGTAATAGGTTTTCGGAGGCAAAACGTGCGAACTTATGCACCAATTGTCTGCGTCCAGGACACCGCCAAAGTGATTGCAAGTCTACTTATACTTGCAAGACCTGTCAAAACAAGCATCATTCATTGCTACACATGCAACCAAATCATATGAAACCTCTCAATCGACCATGCCATGATAACACCCAAACTAACGCTCATACTAATAGCACCACCCATTCACGATTCTCCATTTCAAACAATCCAACTACCTCTCAATCACACGAGAATCTTCGAATTCTACCCAATGTGAACAATGTAAATATTGAAGATAACCACTCTCAAAATTTATATTGTTCTAATGCAAACCAAAACTCATTTGTCTTACTCTCTACCGCATTTATTGAGGTATTTGACAAAAACCATCAGCCTATAGTATGTAAGGCCATACTTGACAATGGAAGTCAATCCAATTTTGTCACTCAGAATTTATTTGAAAGGTTAAACTTACCTTTTGAGCCTATTAAAATGTCCGTTTCAGGAATTAGCGAAAAGTGCACCAAAATTTTTCTAAACGAACTCAACTCAAAATAAAATCAACTCATGATAATTTTTCTATCAAAATACCAGCCTTGGTGATAAGTAAAATAACCGAAAAAATACCTCCCTTCTCTATCAACATCACAAATTTAAATTTACCAACAAATATTCACCTAGCCGACCCTGAGTTTCTCAAACCTGCCGATATAGATATACTTCTAGGCGCAGGCGTTTTTTACAACCTTCTTAATGCTAACCAAATTAAATTGGGCAAAAATAATCCTATCTTACAAGACACCAAACTAGGGTGGGTAGTAAGTGGCCCAGTTGATTTACTGACAACAAATAATCAACAGACAAACTCCTTAAAATGTACAAACAACGATCTTCAAAATAGTTTGCAGCTTTTTTGGAATTGCGAAGAAACCACCGAACAAATATCTAAAAATAAATATTCCCAAGAAGAAATCGACTGTGAAAACCATTTTAAAGCCTCTACACATCGAGATTCCTCTGGAAGATTTATTGTAAGCCTTCCTCTCAGGCCCAATGTTTCTCAGCTTGGAGACTCTTTTCAAACCGCCTTGAAACGTTTTCTTGCAATTGAGCAAAAACTGAATAAGAATCCTAATATAAAAAAATCCTACTGCGACTTTATCTCAGAATATAAAAGCCTTGGACATATGTCTGAAATAAACCCAGACATCTCCAGCCATAACTCTGTATATCCCTCTTATTATCTTCCACATCATTGTGTGGAAAAAAGTGATAGCCTAACTACTCACCTCAGAGTCGTCTTCGACGGATCTGCTACGTCGTCTTCAGGAGTATCTATCAATGACTGCCTAAAAGTCGGACCTACTGTCCAAAACGATTTATTTACCGTAATATTGCGTTTTCGACAGCATAATTTTGTATTAACAGGGGACATTGCAAAAATGTATCGTCAATTTTTGATCGAACCTCAGCAACGTTGCCTCCAACGAATTCTGTGGCGTGACAACTTTCAAGACAAAATTGGACATTTTGAATTGAACACAGTCACTTATGGAATGGCAAGCAGTGCTTTTTTAGCCACGCGTTGTCTGAACCAAATCTCAGAAGACACCTTGAACTCTTATCCCACAGAAAGTGGAATCATAAGAAATGATGTCTATGTCGATGACGTCATGACCGGTGCATCTACTGAAGAAGCTCTTTTAAATATTCGCAAAAATCTTATAAAGATATTTGAAACATACGAACTTGAATTAAGGAAATTTTCTTCCAATAGCCAATCTGTAATATCTGACATAACCGAGCCCTTTACTCAATATATATCCTTAACACTTGATGAATATCATCACCATAAAACCCTAGGCATATCTTGGAATTCCGAACAAGATATTTTCATCTACAACTCTAACATCGATCTTAACTCTACACCTGTAACTAAACGTGTCATATTATCACTTATTTCACAGATTTTCGACCCTCTTGGCCTTCTAGGACCTATGGTTTTACAAGTCAGAATCCTTTTACAGAAATTATGGTTACTTAAAATCGCTTGGGATGATCCTGTACCCACAGACATTTTCCGAGTATGGAAAAACTTCACCCATCACTTATCCTTAGTTGATTATTTCAAAATTCCCCGCCAAGTCACAATTATTAAAGTATTTGTTGCTTTTGAACTTCACGGATTCAGTGACTCTTCCACTAATGCTTGTGGAGCCTGCATATATTCACGTTCTATAGATTCTTATGGCAATATTTCTGTTCATCTACTAACTGCTAAGAGCCGCGTAGCTCCTTTAAAAGCCGTAAGTTTACCACGTCTTGAACTTTGTGGTGCCCTAGTCTTATCTCGATTAATGAATAAAGTCATAAGAGCTTCAAATTGTCAACCAAACAAGGGGTACTATTACACTGATTCTACTATTGTTCTCTGTTGGCTTTCTTTAGAGCCTAGACAATTGAAATCATACGTCTGTAATAGAATTTCAGAAATCCAGCAAATTACTGATACGAATACATGGTATCACATTTCGTCTGCTGAAAATCCAGCGGATATTATATCTCGGGGCATGAGTCCTCAGGACCTCAAAACCTGCTCTATGTGGTGGCATGGTCCAGCCTTTTTATCCAAGCCAAAGGAATTTTGGCCCAATAATACTCATATCTCTAATTACAAACGTAAAAAACTCGATTCTGAAACCCTAGAATTGAACCCTAAATCTATTTTGCTCATTTCTTCAAGATCGAATTTTTCATTATTTGAAAAATTTTCTGACTACAATAAACTGATTAATGTGACTGCTTACTGCCTACGATTCATTCAAAATTTGAAATTATCAAAACATACCCGTCAAATAGGACAATTAACACTTTTTGAACGTGAACACGCATTAACTACCCTAGTTACCATAATTCAAGGTGAAACATTTTCTAAAGATTTAGTACAATTAAAAAACAAAAATTACTTAAAGCCTCAAAGTAAATTGAAATCCTTGAACCCATTCATTGACAAAACTGGAGTTTTGCGAGTCGGTGGTAGACTCCAACATTCCAATCTTGACTATCAAGCCAAACATCCTATACTTTTACCAAAGAGTCACATTTTCACTCATTCAATCATAACTCACATACACAAAATAAACTTCCACCCCGGTAGACAATCTACTCTCTCTTTTGTGAGACAAAAATTTTGGCCCATACAGGGAAAATCAGCTGTAAAATATGTTATTCATAGATGCATAACTTGCTATAAACAAAACCCTAAACCTTTACATACTCTTATGGGAAATTTACCTGAACCAAGAATGAACCCATTAAGACCATTTCTTCACACCGGCATGGACTATGCTGGATTTTTTATGATAAAAGATTCGAAATTGCGTAACCGGAAATTCATCAAAGCCTATCTATGCATATTTGTGTGTTTGGCTACTAGAGCAGTGCATTTGGAACTGGTTACCGATTTGACTTCTCAAGGTTTCCTGGCCATGCTTAAAAGATTTGTCTCTCGCCGCGGTTTATGTCAGCACTTATATTCCGATAATGGCACCAACTTTATTGGGGGCAAATAGCGAGCTACGTGAAATTTATAAACTTTGTCAATCAACTGACTTTGAAACCTATGCCAAAAATAATATGATTCAGTTTCATTTTAATCCCCCTGGTTCTCCGCATTTTGGAGGTTTGTGGGAAAGTGCGGTAAAATCCTTTAAACATCATTTACGTCGTATAGTATCTGACGAAAACCCCCTTACTTATGAAGAATTTTATACTTTTATGGTTCACCTTTACCTCATGGTGGAAAGTGCACCACCTTGCCACCGTCAGATCAGGGTTCTGCGCCCTAAGCCGACCAAGAACCCTCTCTTTTTCACCGGATGTCGTCTTGTGGACGTCCTCCGGGATCCAGAGCGAGGCCTTGGTCAGCTTAGGGAGCCTATCCACACTAACGATCGCCAGCGATGCCTCCTCCCACGGCTTGAGGTTTTTTGTGGCTTTTTTCAGCCACTCTACGTATGTCAACGACTTAAACGTGGGCGCTTTGCTGTTGCTGCTGGAGGCGGAAAAGATAGTCTTGTCCAGTTCCTCTAGCAGTTTATTTTTGATGATTCTTTCCCGTTCTGCGGTAACCTTACCGTACGGGTTAGTCTCATCTATAATAGCAACCTTGAGGTGTCTCAAGGCGGCATCCGAAAAGGTTTTGGAAGGCGTGGCGACATTTCTTTCGCTGCGAGGCTTCTTCAGCCTTCTTGGAGTCCCCTCCGTGGAGGTGCTCAAGTGAGGGCGCTCACCTGCAGGGGCAGCCGGTTCCTTGCCTTTATTCAAAGCGGAGCTCTTGGCGCCGGCCGCAGTAAGTGCCTTTGTTGTTGGAGGTGGAGTTGGGGAAGAGGGGGGTGCACTTGTAGCTGCTGCCACCCCTGATTCCTTCGCTCTCTTCCTCCTTTTGGCTTCGGCGCCGCATATGCGCTTTCGCCTAGGCCTTTGTGTTATTGTATCACGAGGTGATCTTCCATGTCCAGCCTCATTCTGTGCAGTATTTTGGGGTGGACATTTCTGTTCATCCCCAGCTACTGCTTTTGAATGAGGTGAGCACTTCTGTCCAGCCTCGAGATTTGTTTTTTGTGTGTGGATATTTTTCATGTGTGTTCCCACGAGTAGCAAGGGAAGGGTTGGTCACCTCTGGCAGAGCCCCGCATTACCAGAGGAAGGCTAATTACAATGGGGTTCCGCCCGGTTCCCCAAGGGGATCGTTCGTGACCGCATATCACCCTGCGGCCATTCAGCTGTCAGCACGACTCCTTACACCTTAGCTTGGGTAGGCTGGTCCGCGGTGGCATGTTTCGCAAAGGCTTTTGGGGAGGTTTAGCTCCCCTCACCCTACTTATTTCTGCCACTGACCAAGGGACCGACGACGCAGTCCCTTGGCCGTTCCCCTATCCGCCACCTGGGGACGCGCCCGATAGATAGCCCAACCCACGGGTGAACAGGTGAACAGATGAACCCGGAAGGACACCTCTTCGTCTTCGGAATTGGAGACGAGGATATGGCTGTCCTCAAGAAGAAGTCGATGAGGATGAGCTATGCGTTCACCTCATTGACTATTAGGGTAACAAGGAAGGAAGCAGGGGGCACCTCTGAAGACCCGAGGTCCTTGGTAGTCGAGCCACATAAAGTGGACATTGACCCCAAGGCCACCACGGGTCCCGAAAAGGACGTCGAAACAGTCGATGACCTGACGGAGGAGGCACCCGAAGACAACGAGGTCGTCTCTCCTCTAGCGGAGGAGCAGATGGACCTCTAAAGAGAATCCAACTCCATGCAACCTACTCATGGGCAAGGACGTTGGAAAAAGGGTGAATGTTATACAATGCAACCTCCAACACAAAAAGGCGGCAACGGCAACACTATGTCGCCGCCTTGATGTATTGGATGATGCAATAGCTTTGATCCAGGAGCCCTGGATAATAAAGACCAAAATTACTGGTTTCAGTAGCCTAACGGGTCAAATTTTCAGCCTACCAAGCAATCAGCAACCTAGGACAGCTATTTACGTCCCAAGGAAATACAGAGTCTCTCCGATGGCACAATTCTGCACCTCAGACCTTACTGCGGTTAAAGTGGAATGTCCAGATGGAAAAGGCAAATATACGGCGTTGGTACTCGCATCGGGGTACTTACCTTCAGATGCAGCCACCCTACCACCGACTAAAGAGATGGAGGTACTAGTGGATCACTGCCTCAACCACAGAGTGGAGCTGATATTGGGTTGCGACTCAAACTCACACCACTTGAGCTGGGGCAGCAAGGATATCAACGCCCGAGGTAAGTCTCTTTATGAATATATAATTAGGAAAGATCTAACAATCTTAAACAGAGGCACGGAGCCGACATTTATTAACGCCCGTAGCCAAACATTAATAGATATTACGCTGGACACAGCCAAAATATCAAACAAAATTCAGGACTGGCAGGTGTCGGATCATATTTCTATGTCAGACCACCGCTGGCTGACCTATACGGTAAGCCAGGATCTCAGGACCACTGTAAAATCCCGTGACCCGAAGAGGACGGATGTAGGTCTCTACAATCGACTCTTAGAAGGTGCTCTGCGGGAAACAGAGGTCCTGACTCCCAGCAATAATGAGGAACTGGAAAGGTACACAGTATCTATCCAAAACAAAATAGACATTGCCTATAAGGAATCCTGTCCCATGAGGATGGTTCAGACAGGTGGCACGACCAATACCTGGTGGTGCCCTGAACTGGAACACCTCAGAAAGACAGCGAGAACGACCTTTAACAAGGCAAAACGAACAAAACTCGAAGAGGACTGGGGAATGTATAAAGCCAACCTCAAAGAATTCAAAAAAGTCTGCAGACAAAAGCAAAGAGAAGCCTGGAGAGCCTATTGTGAGGCAGTCGAAGACTTCCCACAAATTTCTAGGCTACAGAAGGCACTCTCAAACGACCACCATAAGAGTATCGGCATCCTGACAAGGGAAAATGGCGACAAGGCCGCCAACCTTCAAGAGAGCGCTGAGATTCTTATGGAAACTCACTTCCCAGGTTCTGTCTTTCCTGGAACGTCAAACTGGACGGAAGTACCAACAACACCCTCACAATACGACTGGCAATCTGCTAGTGCAGTAATTGATGAGGACAAGATAAGGTGGGCCATATCGGGCTTCTCCCCCTTCAAGTCACCAGGACCTGACGGAATAAGACCAGCCCTACTTCAATGGGGAATGGATATTCTTATGCCGCACCTGGTTGGAATTTTCAGAGCCTCTTTAGCTCTGAGGTATATTCCCAGTAAGTGGAGAGAAGTACCAGTGGTATTTATACCCAAACCAGGTAGGATGGACTACACCTTACCAAAAGCATTCCGACCAATTAGTCTCACATCGTTCTTTTTAAAAACAATGGAGAGGTTATGCGAGCGGTATATAAGAGATGAAGTGCTAGTTCACAACCCACTTCATCCAAATCAGCATGCATATACTCCGAGAAGGTCCACTGATTCGGCCCTTCACCAAGTGGTTGGCAGAATCGAAAGATCATTGGACAACAAAGAATCCACCCTGGGTATATTCATAGATATTGAGGGAGCGTTTGATAAAACAACCTTTCCAACAATTACCCAACAACTCAACTCCAGGAATGTACCTCTGGTAGTAGGAGAATGGATACTCAAGATGCTCTCTAGTAGAGCAATAAGTATCAATGTAGAAGACATCACAGTACGAGGACTGGTCATGAGGGGATGTCCACAAGGAGGAGTCGTATCACCCCTTCTGTGGAACATAGTCCTAGACACCCTGATTAATCACCTCAACAACAATGGATTCTACACAATTGCATACGCAGATGACATAGTTATCTTGCAGACTGGCAAATTTGTGAACACACTGTGCGACAGAGCGCAGGATGGGCTTAAATTAATTGAAAAATGGTGTAAGGAACACTCACTGTCGATCAATCCCAGAAAGACTGAGATGGTCCTTTTCACCAGGAAAAGAAGTTTATCGGGTTTGAAACCTCCCGAAATCTTCAAAAGCAAACTAAACTTTTCGGAAGAGGTGAAATACCTTGGTATTACCCTCGACAGGAAACTAACATGGAACTCTCATCTACACAACAGAGAAAAAAGAGCATATGTGGCTTATGAGCAGTGTCGGAGGACAGTGGGACGCACATGGGGTCTGTCACCCCGTGTGGTCACCTGGATCTACACTGCAATAATAAGACCCATGTTAACGTATGGAGCAATTGCATGGGGACCGAAAGTTCTACAAGCAACGGCCATCCAAAAATTATATCAAATACAGCGAATGGCTTGTCTGAACATCACAGGAGCCATGAGAACAACACCAACCGCAGCAATGGAACTAATTACTGGTCTGACCCCTCTGGACCTGCACGTCAAGGAGGTTGCGTTAATGGCCATGGTACGATTGCGCACGGCTGGTGTAAACCCCGAAGTAGGAGTGGGCCAATTGAGGTTGAGCCTATGGCAGGAAGCGCTCACTGCGCTACCTCTGCTGCAGGCAGCCAACGATGCAATTGAACCCAGGTTTTTGTTTAACAAACCCTACAAAATTCAAATAAAACAGAACACAGAACCAGACGCTGCAAATGCAATACGCATTTATACAGATGGTTCAAAAATGAAAGAAGGCTCAGGATGTGGAGTTTACTCGAGAGCACTGAGCCTCAAGATTAAGTGGGGAATGGGAAACAATACCAGCGTGTTTCAAACAGAACTGGCTGGTATCTCAATTGCCACAAAAGAACTAACCAGAAGAGGAATTTCTGGAAAAAACATAACAATCTGCACTGATAGTAGACAAGCCCTATTAGCCTTGAACAGACAACGTGTTATATCGAGGCTAGTACTAGAGTGCCACCAAGATTTAGCTGACGCCTCGGCAGATAACAATATTATCCTGAGGTGGGTTAAAGGGCACGACAGGAGTAAAGGAAATCGCATTGCTGATTCTTTAGCCAGGGAAGCCGCTGGACTGAAAATTTTAGGACCCAGTGACACCTACGGCCTAACGACTTCGACAATTGCAGAACTAGCCAAACGTTACACCCATGCTCAATCCCTTAAGAGATGGGATGGAATCAAAGGATGCAGTCTTGCCAGGATCACCCTGGGCGACCCTGGAAAGCTGGCGCCGAAGAAATATTTGGCGATGACCAGGAAAAACCTACGTTCAACAGTAGGATTTCTGACTGGTCACTGTCAACTAAGGAAACACCTCCATACTATGGGGTTAGTGGACACACCTCTATGCAGGATGTGTGAACAGGAAGATGAAACTGTCAGGCATGCCTTATGCGAGTGTCCGGAGTTATCGTCAATAAGAGAGTGTGTGTTCGGTGAGTCTTGGCCTACACCTGCCGATATAAAGGAGATGTCTCCTAGTGACCTGACCACCTTCCTGAGAAGGACAGGATGGACAATGACCTAGGAGGACAACTCCTCGGGAGGATGTACAATGGGTCACATGTGGCCTAAGTGCTGTGAGCCTACACACTCACCCTCCCCACTTTACAGATACAGATACTTTTATGGTTCAGGTGGAAGCGGTGTTAAATTCTCGACCTCTCTTACCAATAACTTATGACCCTAACGACCTCGAAACCCTCACTCCTGGACACTTTCTTGTTGGCCATCCTCTTAACCTCATACCTGACATTGACATTCAAACAACACCTATGAACCACTTCACGAGATACCAGATGTTACAATCCATGGTTCAACACTTTTGGCGCAGATGGTCTACCCAGTATCTACATACACTCCACGAGCGTTCAAAATGGCGTTTCAAAGCCGATATGGAAAAGCTTCAAGGATCCTTGGTTCTTTTGAAGGATGACAACAATCCACCATCCAAATGGACAACCGGAAGGATAGTGAGTCTACACCCAGGCAAGGACGGTATCACACGTGTTGTTGGTGTACGTACCTCGAACGGCAATATTTTAAAACGAAGTGTTGTCAAGGTGTGCCCTCTCCCCATATCTGATGAAGATCAAGGACTTCCATAGACTCACCTATATCACGGACATTCGCAGTCAAAAATGGACTTACTTGTGTCAGTAATGAAAATTTACATTATGTACCCAACATTTAAATTATTGAAAGATACCGCAGTTCTTTCAAGGGCGGCGGTATGAACAATCTTTTTTATCTGTTTTAAACATGGCCACCAGCCTAAGGTGCTATCACCATGGTTATATTTTTTTGACATAACTGTCAATATACAGTCCACTTATTTTTGTATTGTCACGATGAATAAAATCAATAGAAAAAGCTATTAAAATAAGCTGTTTTCTTCAACTAACCAAAGGATAATTATTCTGATCAAAGAGAAGAATCATATCCACACACTTAAGTTCTTCACGATAATTCAACGATATCATACCATCATACTTATGCGAGAGTCTTATCAGATCATTTGAGACTAATATAGTAAAAATTTGTTAAGCTAGGAATGAATTGGAAAACAGCATTTGTACATATCACATTATATTAGTGGAAGCGCACGAGCCTCATTAGATCAGTTGAAATTGCGCTAAAGTTGAAAACAAATAATTGTTTCCAGCACGGCAGTATATAGCCAGCTCAATCCTTGGATCAAAACTCAATTTTCACCTACTAGGACTCTGAAAGACACTATTGCTACATTAGCTTGTCTGTATCATCTTTACCGTGTTCACTGTCTAGAACCGGACCTAGATGCTCGACTTCTTGAAATTGAGTCTCTTTTTTTTTCTCGGAAACAGTGTGACAATCTTCAAGGTCAGTTTGACCACACAGAACTTTGTCATATTTGCCTATATATACTTCTAATACATCTACATACTTCTACTTCTACCATACCATTAGTCTCCAATGATTTGATATGACTTTTGCATGAGTCTAACTGAGTTTAATATTGTTGATTTATCGTAAAGCACTTCAATACCGCAATTACTCATTATCCCGTGCGCTCTTACCAAAATTTGAAAAATAAAAATTGCATTCATCATCTTATTCGCGCTAAGCTCAGTTTAACCAAATTTTCTCAGTACCATCAGATCCAAGTCATATGAAATAATCTTTCAACGTGTCTCACCGTTCCGACAATTCAATCACCTTGTAGCACTTGAAAAATAACTATCCCATACGCTCTGTAACCTTAAATACAAAAATCCGGATTAGTATTCTCACCAAAATTTCCACGTTACCATTAGTTTTGATATCAGCTCTCCGTGATCGAATGAGATTCATATGCATGGTTTCACTACGTCTGAAATTGCTAAATTCATTGTTTTTCCATATAATAAATATCTCTTGCACTTCAAAAACACGATAATACATTATCCCGTGCGCTCTCACCGGAATTTGAAACATAGAAAAATGCCATTTTCCAAATTATTTGTTTTCAAAGAAGTTCAACTGAGTTTTGCCAGAACCATCATATCAATTTTATACATAAAGATGTTTTGTAGTACTTGAAAAATATCAAGAAATCAGTATCCTATGCGCTATCAAGGAAAATACAAAAATCAAGACCAGTATCCTCAATGTATTTTTTTTTTCAATTCAGCATTTCCAAAACTTTCTCATCACCAATAATTTTAATATTGGTTTCGAGTGATCCAATAAGGCCTATGCATATGTCTAACTAAGTCTGATACTGCTAAATTTTTCGTAAAACACTCCAAGAACAAAACAATCCAAACAGGAAATGCTGTTTTTTAACTTTAATAGTTTTTAACTCTGTTTGGCAAAACTTCCACTTTACCATCAGTCCCAAATAATTTGATAAGACCTTTGAATATGTCTTACTGAGTCTGATATTGTTGAATTATCGTAAATCACTTCAAAAACGTAATAACACGTTATCCCGTGTGCTCTCACCAAAATTGGAAAAAAATTATCCGCATTTATCAATTTATTCGGTTTTATTCCTTTATAAATACTCGTTGAAAAAAAGTTCAGGTCTCAATTTATACAAAATATATTATTCGAATATTTCAAGTAGATGCTTATCTTCATTTTTATTTATTCTTCGTTCTATCTGCTTGAAAAGAAAACAGGGAGAAACTGAAATGTCTCGAATGGAAGTCTGTGTACACAGTATATACATTTTAATTTCTATACTTCAAGAAGACTAGCGATGAATTCATTAACTATGGTATATAGAAGATTTAATGGCCTATCTGATGATGAAATACTCCATGAAGTATCAACCGTACCCCTTAAAATAAGGTCTTTGCGCCTCGCAGACCCTTTAAATATTCATTAGAGAGATATTGCAATTATTCCAGTACGCAGTGGCGGCGATAATCTTGATAATAATAAATAGTTGAAAAAACAATCATCAAGGGTGATTACTATTTTGTTGCATCTAAATTTCAACTGTATTTTATAATAATTTAACAATACATCAATAATGTTGAAATTATATCGAGTTATTAATAAATACAGGAGAAATGTAGCAGCAATGAAAATAGTCAACAATTTATCAAGGTCGTGTTATATTCACGAAGATTATTTCATTCACACATAGCTGAACCTATAAAACTGCATGATTGAAGACAATTAAGCTTAACAGTTGAATATGAGCGACTTTTTTGTTCGATTGCACAAATATCAGAGTTTGACATAAATTAAATGGCGAAATTTGAAAATGTCTTCTCTCGGTTTATCTTGCACTACGGAAATTAATGATTATGTGAGCAAAGTGAGTACAAAGAAAAGTGAAGAGTCTCTATATGGAGACAATTTTGTCCTATGTCAACAGCTGCTGATGAAGTAATCCTTATCAATATCATTCGACCATGACAAATAGAGATTATTTTCTCTAATCCATCTCGAGTATCTTGTATCTTGAGATAATTTAATTCAACCATATGAAGATCAAAAATTAAAGAATAACTTCCGAGAGCTTTAGCTTAATGTTCATATGGTCTTATCAAAATACAAGCTACTCTAAATATAATATCAAGGAAAATAATAGTCTGCTGTTTTTCATGGTTACGGTCTTCGATTATTCCTTGAATCCAATTTTCATATCAGTCATATTCAGAGAATGGAACAATTTGGAATAATTTATTCAAAATATCAACAAAGTCCAAGCAAAAACAGCACCAGCTTTATAATTTATCAATTGGAATTGGAAACTTAATT
>CAJUYI010005086.1:233-16556 GCA_910591695.1 Galerucella pusilla
ATCGCACTGCTGATTCTTTAGCCAGGGAAGCCGCTGGACTAAAAATTTTAGAACCCAGTGACACCTATGGCCTAACGACTTCGACAATTGCGGAACTAGCCAAACGTTACACCCATACTCAATCCTTTAAGAGATGGGATGGAATCAAAGAAGGATGCAGACTTGCCAGGATCACCCTGGGCGACCTTGTGAAGCTGGCGTCGAAGAAATATTTGGCGATGACCAGGAAAAACCTACGTTTAACAGTAGGATTTCTGACTGGTCACTGTCAACTAAGGAAACACCTCCATACTATGGGGCTAGTGGACACACCTTTATGCAGGATGTGTGAACAGGAAGATGAAACTGCCAGGCATGTCATATGCGAGTGTCCGGAGTTATCGTCAATAAGAGAGTGTGTGTTCGGTGAATCTTGGCCTACACCTGCTGATATAAAGGAGATGTCTCCTAGTGACTTGTCCACCTCTGAGAAGGACATGATCCTCGGGAGAATGTACAATGGGTCAAATGTGGCCTAAGTGCTGTGAGCCTAGACTCACCCTTTCTATTCTACAGATACAAATATACGTTTGCATTCTATTTTGAACGATGTAACAAGTCAAAGATTATGGTTAACATTTGTAATACATACTGCCTTTTTTCCATTCCTTCCAACGTAATGTGTTAGAAGGACATTAACAATTGATGACGAACACCAAAAAGGGTATTATACACTCTACACCATCAAGGATCTGAAAATTAGCATCTTTTTTCACCTTGAAACATAATTAATGATATTTTATTTCAACGTATCATGGCAATAAGTCTTTTTCTTACTTAAAACATAATAATTATCATCCAAAGAGGATTATTACAATCACTTCTATTAAAAATTTCATTTATCACTATATAGAAACGATTATTCATGTGGTCTTTGTAAGTGTAATTCTGCTACTTTATATTCATGCCGAAGAGATACAAATAAAAATTTAAGAGCATGAATAACGTAAGTACAATATTTACACTGATACAAACAAATTGTTAGTTTTTATCGAAAATTCATTATTACATTCCCGAAGCTGAATATAAGGAAATGTTTTTGAATAAATATTGGTACTTGAAGAGTACTAAAAACCAAAAAAATCTTAATGAACTACTTGGAAGGAATCTGTATCTGTAAGAATTTGAAGGGTGGGTGACCCCCACAGCACGTAGGCCACAATTGGCCAATTGTGCATCCTGGCTCGTCATCCAACCTACTTGTTTGAAGTAGGCGATAACGTCGCCGGAAGTAAGCTCCCTCATGCTGGCTTGTGTTAGCCTGTACACGCCGAATACAGAAAACCCAAATTGAGAGAGTGTCGGACATTCACAAATTCGACAGTCTCATTTTCCTGTTCACATCCTCTACAGAGTGAAGTGTCAGACAGACCCAGTCTGTAGAGGTGTTTTCGTAGGTGGCAGTGACCGGTCAGAACACCCGTGGCTGTCCGAAGGTTTTGTCTGTTCAAAGTCACGAATTTTTTTGCTACTTTCCTGTCCGGATACTGCACCAGTTCCTTGGCAAGCCTGCAACCTTCTGCATCGTCCCATCTACCCTTAAACTTATCAAGGTAGTGTTCCTTTATTAGGTCAATCATAGCCGTCGCCGACAGACCAATGAAAGTGCCAGGTCCCAAGAGTTTTTGGGAGGCTGCTTTCCTGGTTAGTGAGTCGGCAATGTGGTTACCTTTCGATTTACTGTGCCCCTTGATCCAGCCTAGAGTGACTTCATTGTTGCTACAGGCTTCGATCAGTGACAGGTGACACTCCAGTACTAGGCCTGATGTGATACGTGGTCTGTTCAGGGCTAGTAGTGCTTGTCTACTATCCGTTAGGATGTGAATTTTATTACCTGTGGTGTTTCTTTTGGTAATCTCTCTTGCGGCGATGTAGATAGCAGTGAGCTCTGTTTGAGCAGCGCTGACATTACAGCCCATCGCCCATTTGATGTTTGGATTCAGGCAGTGGCGGATCTAGAATTTTATTTGGGGGGGGGGGGTGCTGAACGGGGGGAAATTTTGTGAAAGGACTTTCATATAATGAAGCGACCAAAACAGTAGCTTAACGTTGTTTTATGGAGTAAAAACGTGTGTTTCATATCAAAGGTTTTCAGGATGTTTTGTTCACTAATTTACTAATTAAATACATTAAAATTAATAAAAGGCAGATTAAAAATGCGAAAAGGGTGTTTTGGGGGGGGGGCTTCATCCTGAAAGCCCCCCACGTAGATCCGCCACTGGATTCAGGGATCTGGAGTAAATTCCACATCCTGATCCTATATTGGTTTTAGAGCCATCCGTGAAGATGCGGAGTGCACCTTCTTCTGATGTGTCTTGTGTGTTATATTTAGAAGGAATTTTTAACAGTACTTCATAGAGGCTGTTGAAAAAGCATTAACTGCAATATCCAAATGAATCTCGGAAGAGATTTTTGTGCCAAAACGCCTCATATCAGCCAGAATACTTTTTGCGTCTAAGAACCAGGCTGCTTTAAAGTCAACAACTTAAGAGTCCAAGTATCTTTGTTGTGGGTGCTTGCGGGCAAAAAGGAAAAAAAATGCTGATGATCTCGCAGAGGAAGCTTGTACCTTGTACCTGAAACAGTTTTCGATATCCCAAAAAGCCGCATCATGGAAGAAATCCGAAAATGGGAAAAGGAATTTGGTGAAGTCTACTGGAAAATTATTTATGGCTATAGACAGACATTCCGCTCTCTACCGTCTTGGTGCTTCAGAAATCTGAAGAATAATAATATAAGATGGCAAAGTGAAGGTTAGGTTAGGTTTGTGGTAAGTGGGTCTATAAGGCCCTCCATTGCGACTGGCAAAAGTCTATTGTGGCACACACCTATTCAGATTTCACCAAACAAATTCAGCTTCTTAACAAAGCCGATTAGTTTATTTGGTGAATGATATTTCAGGTCCGAGAGCGAGAGAGAGACCCTGCCAAACATCAGATACTTGAATCGAGCCGCGGCGGGCCAGGTACAAATTATATGCTCTGCTGTTTCATCATCTTCCAGACAAAGACGGCAAGTCAGATCTTCCGACAGTCCACGTTTCAGCTTATGATGATTCAGATGACAGTGGCCTGTTAGACATCGTAGGTCATGCCTGCTGTAGTCTAACATTTGTTTGGACACATTCTTCGAAGGATGTATAAGAGCCTTTGAATTAATCAATCCTGGTACATTATGCCAGAAGTCTAAAGCTCTTCTTGCTGTCCAGGTTTGGCAAAACTCATTGAGATGCCAATTGTAGGTTCTGGTCCGATAGAAACACGTGCGGCACTCTCCCTTGCAAGAGAGTCTGCCTTCTCGTTTTCTTCCATGCCAGAATGGCCAGGGATCCAGACCAGTAATACTTTATTGAGTTCTCCTATTGAGGAGAGTCTTTTTGGCAGTCTAAAACCTGACTGCTTTCAAAGCCGCTTGGTTGTCCGAGAAAATTTTTATTGTTCTATATACAGTGTGGAAACCACTCATGGAATAAAATTCTCTGTTATTATTTTAGAAAATTATAAAAAATGCCAAGACACGTCAACTTTTGAATTGAGTTGTGCGTTATGTAAACATAAATTTAAATGTACAGAGTGGTCAATTATGAATTATACAGGGGGAAATTTTAAAATTAATAATTTATTACACTTGAAATATTGGTACTTTTTTAAATTAGCTAAATATGGATTTATCAAAAATCTAAACTAACTAATTATTAGACGTATTTGTATATTAAACAAAACCTGCTACGCCCATGAATTTTATCATAAATACCTAAAAATTGTCTAAAAACGCCAATAATTAGACAAAATCGGTAAATAATGTGGATTGTTTTAAATCGGTGAATAATGTGGATTGTTTTATATTCTGTCAGTTGTTGATGTGTTGACAGTTTATACTGAAAAAGTAAAATCTTTGTCAAACACTCTTTCCTTGTCGACATAACAATGAAATATTTAACTGAGACTGACCGAATTGAGATTTTAATGATGATCGGGTACGGGGATAACTGCAGAAGTCAAGTTGAAGTGGCAAACTTATTTTATCACAGGTATCCTGAGTACTGTGTCTAAAATTCATGCACAATTCAGAGAACTTGGACATGTCAAACCATTGAAAAGAAAACCACATTTCGTTGAAGATGATGTGAAAGTGGATATTTTGTTAAGTGTCGAAGACAATCCAACTTCAAGTACACGTCAAATTGCCCGTGAAAATAATGTTAGTCATACAACTGTTCTAAGATATCTTCATAAAGAAAAACTTCATCCCTACAAATTACTTTTTGTGCAGGAGTTAACAGAAGACGATCCAGATCGTAGAATGGATTTCTGCGAAAGATTGATGAATAAGCTGAACAGAAATGAGATAGCTCTTGGTACCATTCTTTTTTCTGACGAATCAACATTCACATTGAGTGGAGAGGTAAACCGACAGAACTGTAGATATTGGTCAGCAGAGAATCCTAATTGGATGCGTGAGACACATACTCAGTACCCTCAAAAGGTGAACGTTTGGACCGGTATCATAGGCGACCATATTATTGGTCCTATATTTATAGATGGAAATTTGACAACTGAAAAATATTTAAATATGCTTAGAAATGAAGTTATTCCTGCGTTGGCAAACGCAATAGATCCTAGCTTACCGAATGAAAATGTTTGGTTCCAGCAAGACGGGGCATCACCCCATTATGCTTTAATGGTAAGAACATATTTAGATGAAATCTTTCCCAATAAATGGATTGGACGAAGAGGTACTATTGAGTGGCCAGCTAGATCGCCAGACCTTACGCCGTTAGATTTTTTCTGTGGGGTTATCTCAAGAACAAAGTATATGCAACACATCCAACTAGCATTGTAGACCTCAAAGACAGGATAACTACAGAAATACGGAATATTTCAGCTCAAACTTTAAACAAAGTTAAGGAGGAGTTCTATAGGAGACTGTGCTATTGCCAACAACTAGGTGGAGAACATTTTGAGCATTTATTTTAATGTATTAAAATCAAATACATCAGGTATTTTATGTGAGTGTTTAATAACTGTAAAAATAAAAATTTCACCCTGTTAAATTCATAATTGACCATACATTATTTATTTTGTTGAAATCGGTCCATTAATAGGATTTTAAAAATATGCAAATATACAGGGTGTTTCATTGAAAAAAAAAACAACACCGACTATGGCATACTTGCGTGAATCACCCTGTACGTTTACATTTATGTTTACATAACGCACAACTCAATTCAAAAGTTGACGTGTCTCGGCATTTTTTATAATTTTCTAAAATAATGACATAAAGAATTTTATTCCATAATCGGTTTCCACACTGTATGAGATTGTCTTGCTCCACTCTCTCCACACAAGAAACAATGGCGTAAATTCCCGCCCAAAATACGGTTGCATAGGATCCTAGTGAGTTTGAAATTTCTGTCCCAGGTCTGCGCCCGTATACACCTGCACCAGAGCCTGGGGGTGTTTTTGAGCCGTTTGCTCTTAATAGTTCATCCTTACGGAGGACCCATTCATCTCTATTTGGAATTAGGACGGTATAAGTAAGGCCGTAGTTTACTGTTGGAGGCATTATGTCAGACGTCATTCCCAGAATATTGTGACTTTCAGTGTCCACTAGCATTCTGCATCGTTCTGTATAAGCTTGATTTGTGCATTTAGAAATATGCGCAATTCTGTATGTTGTCCATCTAGCATCTCTTTCCAAAAATATATGGAGAGGAGGTAGGTCCAGAAGAATTTCCATGGCTGCTGACTGAGTAGAGCTGATAGCACCAGTGGCAAAGTGGAGAGTGGAACGTGCAGATTCTGCCAACGTCTTAAATAACTGGAACTGCTTTGAGCCTGATCAGGTTACAGAGCTAACTCAAAACTCAGTAGCCTAGATCTGTTGAATACACAAAAAATCTTGTAGGTTGAAGTGTGATAAGGCCAAATCAACCCCATTGTAATCGAATCCAAAGTGTGGTAAGGGTAAACAGTTTGGTGATTTCTAAACTGTTCGTAAAATTGTTAAAGAACTTTTTAAAATGAAAATTTGAGTCGGCATTTCAAGAATTACAATTTCTCAGTGTATTTTTTGCTTTTGCGACTTCACACACAGCAATTGTGCAAGTCTTATGAATAAGAAGTAGAAACTGGTAATAAAATACATACATATTCAATGTCTATGTACTGGGTCTTCGGCCCACTCTTAACAGAACAAGAACTTCTAGATATTTATTATTATGATTTATTGAAAGGGACGTTTTCAAACAAATTGCGCCCGCGGGGATATTCAAGATTAATAATTGTCGCTAGTAGATTCTTCTTCTTCTTCTTCTTCATTCGATTTTTTACTGTACATAAAGCTATTAAAAACTCATTAAAACTGGAACACCAGGCAAGTTGACAACTAGGTTGAGCGGCTGAGTTATAAGTCAACTTTTGTTATAAATTGCTTTTAGTTTATTTTGTTGTTTTCAGAGACTGATATAGTACATTCAATAGCCTTTTTGGTGTGCGTCGACGTTTGTGACGTATATCCGGGTTTTCAATATGTCGTTTATTTTACTTGCTATTTTGACATATACCTAACCTTAAATTTGATAAATAAAATCACCAGGATACTATTCAGCCAAATTCGAGAAGGCTATGAAATTAATAATGATCAGCTTCTTTTTCTAACTGAAAATACTTGACAACTTTCAAAATGCTGATGTTTTTCCTTGTATCTAGGTATATTTTTGTATTATTTAAATAAATATAACAATAAGATTAATATTCACTTTTCATGAATAATAATAATTGACCGTAAGCAACAAAGTACAGACCTGATGAGAACTGTCAGTGGGACAGTAGAAAAAGACGTAAGACACATCTGTATCTGTAGAGTAGGTAGGGTAAGTGTAGGCTCACAGCACTTAGGTCACATGTGATCCATGGTACATCCTCCCGAAAAGTTGTCCTCCTGGGTTATCGTCCATCCTGTCCTTCCCAAGAAGGTAGACAGGTCACTAGGAGACATCTCCTTTATATCGGCAGGTGTAGGCCAAGACTCACCGAACACACTCTCTCTTATTGACGATAACTCCGGACACTCGCATAACACATGCCTGACAGTTCCAATTTCCTGTTCACACATCCTGCATAGGGGTGTGTCCACTAGCCCTATATTATGGAGGTCTTTCCTTAGCTGACAGTGGCCAGTCAGGTTTTTCCTGGTCATCGCCAAATATTTCTTCGGCGCCAGCTTCCCAGGGTCGCCCAGGGTAATCCTTGATTCCATCCCATTCCATCACGTAAGACACATTGCCGATACGAAAGGTACGTCTGCATCATATTTTGACGCTGTATTTTCTCCCGATTGATAGATGACGCTTGCGCGTATTCTAAACATCAACTAATCAAATTTTTTATGTCAAAGATTAGGGTTAAAGTTTGTAATACATTTAAACGGTTCATTATTGTGATATTTTGATTGGGATTATTCACAGACCTGCCTTTTTTCCATTTCTTCCGACGTAATGTGTTAGGACTTTAAAAATCGATGACGCACACCAAGAAGGGTTTTATATGAACTCTATTTGGTCTTAACATGAAAAGTGGAATCTTATCTATTGATAAAGGTACTGATAAAGCCCCGTTAATTTTTTATTATCATTCGAGTCTTAGAGCGTTACAAGTTACAAGTAAATCTGCTAATGTTAATGTATTTCTTTATACAGGGTGTTTCGAAAGTAATATCAAATATTGTTGTGAGCGATTCATCATTCAATTTTGAGATGAAAACTAATAAACAAGCTCGGTGAAACCTTGGTTTAAAGTCTTCTCCGAATGGCAGCATACCTCGTGCTGATTGGTACACCTAATGCCTGCGAGCTGTGAAATGCTACTTCACTGCTGGCTTTACGGGCTCTACGACAGTGTGTCCCAATGGTTACCCAAATAAGTACTAACCACGCTCGACTCTGCTTCACTGTAATTATCACATCAGAGTCGTAGTATACTGTACTGAAGTGACAAGGGAAAAAATATACAGTTGCCTTATGTTGTAATAGTGAAATCTAGTTAAAAAAAGCAGTACTACTCTAGATATAGAAGATGTTTATTTATTCAAGAAAAGAAAATGTGCATCAATATCATTATTGAAAGTGCGGCAATTAAGCTGTCAATAATGAAGATCTCGTTTCGGAATGAAATATCCCTGAACTACAGAAAAGTACCTCGGAAAATAAAAAAAGTTGTGAAGCGAAACTTTCAAAACATCCTGTATGAAAATTTAAAAAAAAACAGTGTTGTGTGTGTAAAAGTGATCGAATATGTGGATGTGTCAAAGTCAAAATAGTGTTCGGCGCATGCTATTATTTATTACAAAGTGCTTTCGAGGTACTAAAACTTACAAGAGGAGTGCCCCAGTACCAAGACTTCACTTTCTGCGTCCACCCGCCTAAGCTAGACCGTAGGCCGCCGAGGTACCCGCTCTGCAAACACATACACCTACCGCTTTACATGTCTGCCTGATATTCGATGATACCGTACGGTACCATTAGGTTATGGTGCCGTCGGGTACCGCTCGTTCACAAGCTTGTTGTATTGTTCAAAAATACATCTTTACTGGTTGGTACTCACACGTTTTGTATTAATATAGCGATCGTTTGTGATGTACGTACATGCTTGGAAGTGGAAGTTACCACTTTATATAGTCTATTTTTATGTACCTGAAAACTTGGTACGGGCATTTTAAATATTATCAAAGAATAATCTCAATATTTGCTATAAGCTATACAGAACAATAGAAAAAGGTTTGGAGAGGTCAAAAGCCCTGTGTATTAAAGATTACATTTATTAATGGTACCAACCAATAAAAGTGTTTAGTTGACTAAAAACTACATCCATACATAGATATTTTCGTTATAGTGAAAAATGGCTATTAATAGGTACTGTTATAAAGTACTTTTTACGTTTCGTGACTGAAAAATGAAATTTAATGAAAACCCTTCGACATTATGTGAATATTTCAGTTACAACTTTTTTGAAAACATTTGCAGATCGCGAAAAGTCTATTCGAGACATACGATTTACACAAGTAAGACAAGGAAAATATGAGAAAAACTACTTGTAAGAGAGAGAAGAATTGTTTGTAGTCTTTGCTGGGCGTGTGTTCAGTTCCAGCTACCAATCTGATATGAATGCAGCGTTACCAGTTTATAATGTTTGGTACTTTCTAAGGAATAAATAACTTATTTGCATTTAACTTTTAACACGGGATAAAGCCGGATTTAGTGGGAGAAAATCGAGATTGGTAATATTATTGACTTTTGTAAAATAAGTGAGATCGACACAAATAAGAATAAAATAATATGGTACAAGAAAAAATTGGGACAAATTACAATCTGCAATAAATAAAATCTATACATTGCTTTCGATTTAACAAGGTTAAAATAGGGGGGAACTGAGCACACGCCCATCGCTGAGTAGTTTTTCTCATATTTTCCTTGTCGTACCCACTTGTGTAAATCGTATGTTGCCAATAGAATTTTCGCACATTTTATTTTATTCTCGAACTACAATATTTTTTATATTTTTTCAGTTCGTTTTGCAGGCGTTCCAGCTACAGTTTTTTTCTTAAATCTCTTCCCATATAGACCATATTATTAATAAAAAGTTGAATAAAATATTTTTGTATGACATTCAAACAATATTGGATAAAAAAATAGGATGCACATATTGGTTGTAGAAAAGATGCTGTACGCAACTCACACATAAAGCACCTTTGCATATTTTAAATATAATAAAGGCATAAAAAATGGTATAACAAGGTACACAAATAGTTTTAAACGGAAAATTTCAACATACAATATTATAATTTAATTGTAAAATTAATTTGGGGCTTTAATTAGATTCAGAAATGTTTTGGTTTAATGATTTTCTGGTGTAATTTGAAATCGATAATGATAATGACTTAAAATTCTTCATTATTCAATAAAATTATAAAACATAAAAAACACTGATACAACAAGTAAACTTTTGAAATAAATTATGGGAACGCAAAATTCAGAATGGTTCTGAATTGAAAGGTATAAATAATTTATAAAAATTATCAAATTTTTATCCTGCATATGAAAAATAAAACATTTTTTCTACGACCACCATCGAAAGTCGTCTTTTTTGCCTGGAAAGGCAACAGCAAAGTTGATGTTTTCTGCAAGCTGTCATAATTTGACATTATTGGCGCTCTTAAGTAAAAAGTAACTTTGGCGTACGCCTAATTTTATCTGTAGATAAAAGAGAGCTTGTAGTTATTTTTATATAAACTTAAGTAGAAAGTAACTTTGGCACTGAAACTAAGCAAGGTCCAAAGACTTGCATGCATTGGCATTACAGGGGCAATGAGGACCACTCCTACGGCACTGTCTCCTGTGGCACTGGAGACAATGCTAGACCTTCCTCCGCTACATTGTGTCATAATGTGCGAAGCAAGGGCAGCACTAACCCGTCTGGAAAAAGCATCAGACCATGACGTGGCACATGGGAGAGGACACACAGAGATAAGGCATGTGGATGATGACATTTTCAAAATGCCAACAGACCACATGACCACCAAATATATCTTTCGCAAGAACTTCGAGATTGTCATCAAAGATCGAAAGGAGCTTGAGGAAGAGAACGCACCACCACTTAGTAGAGCGAATGAACTGATCTGGTATACAGACGGATCAAAAAATGAACTCGGCACCGGAGCGGGCATATACAGCAAGACGAGCAAATATGAAGGGATCGTCTCGCTTGGCAAATACGCTTCTGTATTTCAAGCAGAGGTCTATGCAATACTTGCATGTGCAATGGCTAATAATATGAGAACCTAAAACAACAGGCAGATCAGGATCTACAGTGACAGTCAAGCCGCCCTTAAAGCACTTCAGAGCTTTATGGTGACATCTCGGCTAGTATGGGAATGCGGCGAAGAACTTGAAGACTGGCGACTCGGAACAGTGTAACACTGGAGCGGGTCCCAGGTCATAAAGGAATCGCAGGCAATGAAAAAGCTGACGAACTCGCAAGAGTAGGATCGTCAACTCAGATGAACGGACCCGAACCTGCTGTGGGCATCCCCAGATGCTTAACGAGGTCATGGTTAAAAGAGTGGTTGAAAGAACAACACAATAAATACTGGAAGAACACGACCAGGCAAATACATGGGGAGAAATTCATAAAAGAATCATCAGAAAAAGTGGCGAAAGAACTGCTCTCAATGAGCAGGAACAAACTACGCACCATAACGGGGCTACTTACGGGACATTTTCCCACAAAGGAGCACCTAAACAAAATAGGGCTGTACAACGGAGACCTTACATGCAGAAGATGCAAAAAGGATACCGAAACAGCTCTGCATATACTATGCAACTGTGAGTCGCTGGACCACAGAAGGCAGAAACTGTATGGTAGACTCTAAATGACTCCAGAAGACTTCTACAACCAACCATCAAATAACCTGTATGAGCTAATACAGGGAACGGAATGGCTGAATAGGTTGTAGTCACACTAGGACTATCCGCAATAAGCCCAGAAGGCTGAGGTGGTACCGGCGAAGGGACGGCTCCAGGGGAAAAAAATAAACTTTGGCGCATGCCTAATTTTATCGGTAGATAAAAGAAAGTTAGTAGTTATTTTAATATAAACTGTTGAATTAAATATTTTGGTTGATTATCTAATATTTTAAAGCATCCGACAGTATTTTCCGTAATGATTTGATGAGAAATAAGGAAACCTAAAAAATATCTGACATTAATAGTGTCTGCTAAGTACAAACAATGGCAATTAATTTTATTTTGGTGTGATCGCAGGAAAAATCTTGTGTCTATCTCGAGCAGAAAGTCATTGGGTAGTCTCGACAGATTGCCGCGCTCCGCTGACGTGTCGCACGGCAACTTTCTGTATCGACTGCCAAAGTACCTACCACTTTCTGCTCTTGATATACACAAATAGCTATTTCTACTAGCATGCCGAAAAGTCCACTTTTCCGCACTAGTGCGGAAAGTAAATTTGTTAGGTTTTGAACTTAGGTATCCTTTGCACAACAACCAACGTGCTTTCAGGTGTGGCAAGTCAACTGAAAGTGCCTTACACAAACTGCTAACCCAGGTGGAGAAGGCGCTGAAAATGGCATGATCGCCCTGGGAGCTTTCTTGGATATACAAGGGGCAATTGATAGCACCCCTGTAGGATTCATGTGAAGGACTGCGGCAAATCATGGAATAGAGCCAATGATCACTCACTGGCTTGGGGCCATGTTGTGCAACCGTACAGTAGAGGCCACATGGAAAGATCATGTGGCAAAGGGGGTTCGTCGCTAGAGGATGTCCGCAAGGGGGTGTTCTCTTGCCCACATTGTGGAACCTAGTCATTGACGAGCTAACGATTGGGTATGCCGATGATATCGTTGTCCTTGTTGTTGGAAGGCACATTACCGTTCTCAGGGACCTCATGCAAAGGGCTCTGAATAGGGTACATGGGTGGTGTAACGAACACGGACTTGCAGTAAATCCTGCCAATGCTGAGATAATTGCTTTCACCAAAAAGAGAGGTATAAGACCAGAGAGTCTAAATAAAAAAAACGCAAGGAGACGAAGAAGTGGCTGAGGAATCAGCACATCGCTCATTTTAATGTTCTGTTGGGTCCTAGACAATCCAAACTTCTACTGAAGGGATGGACTGATGGACACGCTAGGGCAGCTACTGAACTACCAAGGAGTAGGCTAAGGAAGATAGCATCAGGACTCCTAGCAGGGCACTGCTGTATGAGGAAACACCTCCACAACTTAGGAGTAGAGGAAAGCTCCCTGTGTAGGGGTTGCGGCATGACTGAGGAAACGTCAGTCCATGTTCTCTTAGAGTGTCCACACTGGGCTGTACTACGCAGGCGAATCTTCGGAGTCCCTGTTATGGACCCTGGAGACACAAACAGACATCCATTGAAAAAGGTTGTGGCCTTTATTGAAGGGCTCGGCTTCATGGATGTCTATGTAGCAGGAATGGCACAATGGGCCCGCCTGTGACCTCAGTGCCGGAACCTTGGCTTGAGTTTGTCCAGGACAAGGCTCGCCTGCACATTTAGTAGAGTAGAAGTAGTAGTTGTGGTAGTAGCAGTACGTTTTTGGATGACATTTGAATATTTAAAATATAAATTTGTATGATTGTAGTTTAGGTACCAAATGACTGAAAAATTAGGAAATTCATTAGAATTCTGCAATAATTTTTGATAAAAAAAAAACGCATGATTCAATAATTTTTTAATGGCCCTGGTATAAGCCTCATCAAATGAATGTCAAATAATAATAATTAATTTGTTGATATGTATTTAATAATAAATATTTCTTTATGTTAACTTTTGGGTAATTTTCCGCATGCTAGTAGAAAAAATAGTGTACCTAACACGTGCGTAAAGTGACTAGTTAGGCAAACTACTATTTTTTGCGGAAAATAATTGTTTCTTGTAGTTTCCTAATTCAAAAGGTAACGACAATGCTATGTATTATTTGTAATATTTTTATCATTTAAATTATAACGATCTGAAATTAAACATCTTGTTCACGGTAACAAACAGGTAGTCAACCTTTAGCCGGTGGTACCCCATATAATAATCCTTCCGTGTCGAAGTCGTTATAAATTTACCGTAGCGTTGGTCATTGCCGAGAACATAAATTCGGCCTTTTTTTGTAAATATAAACACACATTTCTGTTCCTCTGTTACTCGATGGTACTCTGTGGTACCATTAAGTACCATCATCAACGGGTACGCTTACCATGGTTCGCTGCGTGGTATGTCTTCGGCTCGACGATGGTATACAATACCCAGAAGGTACGATCGTAGTTCAATTTACTGTTAGGCAAAGCAATAGTGAGTTATCCACAAAAATCTTTGTAGACAATGTAAAAGACATTATATTGTATTTTTTTATTAAAAAAGTGGATTTATGAATATTTTTACTACTTTTACATTAATGATTTATAAATACACTGGTTACTTGGAAATACTCTCCTGTAATTTCTTTTCAAAATTCATAGTTTTGTGATTTTTACAAGACTTTTTATATTGGAAATACCAAACGGTTGAAATTTATTTCATTATATTTTGTTCTTTTTTTTGCGATATTTCTTAACAGTGACTCAAAATTATTTATGTTTTTGGATATACAGGGTGTTTTCAAATGACACAACAATGTTTGTCCCTAGATACCTCTCGTGAAATTGTACAAAATGATATAGGGATTAAGGGGTCCAGCACATTTACTTTTCGAAATACAGGGTGTAGAAGTTTTAAAAAATTAAATGTTTTAATTCGAAAACTTTAAAATGGATGGATCAATTGATTTGACATTTGGTAGGTTGTTTTTAAATGTAAAAGGGCATATTTTGATGGAAAAATATTTCTCAATTTTTGATCCAGTGGTGTAGATTTGGAAGAATATGTTTTACCTTTCCCCTCCCATTTTTAACGCCACTGACTTGAGAAGGAATTTTCATTTAATTTAATATTCCTTAATGATTATCACGTGTAAAACGAATAACCTTAACATAAAAAAAATAAAAGATATTTAATGATTTCATGAAGTCTGCAAGATCACTTTTTAACAATTAATTTGAAAAAAAAAATTTTTTTCTTGTATTTTTCTCAATAACTATCAAGTATTTTTGGTTGGAATATGTAACAGGAACTAATTTATGATACATTGGGAGAAGATTGTCCAAACTTGTGTGATTTTATAAACAAAAGAATTGAGTTACGTGTTACAAGAGATATTCAAAATGTTGTCCATTTACATATAAACATAATTTGCAACGTTTTCTCATCAAAAGTCGCATACCTTGGAAAGACTGGCGATTGCCGGAAATAATTTCTGTAGCTGCATAATTCTTTCTATTTTTTTTAAATAAAATCACAATTTTTGGACAAATTTTTTCAACAATCTTCTCCGAATGTTTTAGATGCATTGCTGTTCCATAAATTAGCTCCTGTTGAAGGTGATATCAGACGGTTCACTAGAGTGAATATTCACGCAAGTGAATGCTTCATTATTCTTTCATTCCATGTTCACACGACTTAGTGTGAATGACAAAGAAAAGAACATTCATCTGCTCTTCTTCAAAATATGTCGTCGGGTGAACACCGTTTTGTCGCTAATTTACCGACGCAACGTGACGTGCGGCTACTACAGAGCTACAGACGGTTCATTTTTCGTTCATTCTGACTGGGAGTGCTAAAATCCAACATCGTTGGATCGTTCAATAAGACGGTTCACTTTTCGTTCATTTTTGTCTTTCACTTGGCATCTTTCACTCGAAATGATGCATCTGAACTCAAAATGCAACAAGTGTGCTGAATGAATTCATTAATGAACCGATCCAACGATGTTGGATTTTAGCATTCGGTATCATCGAGGCGTAAAAAATGGGATGGGAAAGGTAACATATTCTTCCAAATCTACACCACTGGATCAAAAATCGAAAAATATTTTTCCATCAAAATATGCCCTTTTACATTTAAAAACAACCTGCCAAATGTCAAATCAATTTATCCATCCATTTTAAAGTTATCGAATTAAAGCATTTAATTTTTCAAAATTTAACACCCTGTATTTCGAAAAGTAAATGTGCTGGACCCCTTTATCCTTTCATCATTTTGTCCAATTTTACGAGAGGAATCTACATGCAAACGTTGTAAGTGTCATTTGAAAACACCCCGTTTAACAGAAAATACATAAATATGCCATATCAACACAACATATATGTTTATAATAAAATACGTTTCAGAAGATTTTATTTTGTAAATTTTTCATGCCAATCACGTAAAGTTGGTATTTTAAATAAATGATACCATAGTAGTACCCAAATAATTCTTTAATGTAAATAACCTGCTTCAAAAATATAGTCTCCTGATACAGGGTGGTATATATAGGTACCACTGGTACCATTGTGACCACAGTCTTGCGGGCGTCATTAAGACACAGAAAACCTTGGTTACCTGTTTAATCGAAAGGGTCTGATAATCTCTACCTGAACTTTTTACATAGTCACCTATAATTTTCCCGTCTTTGCTGATGGTAGGATAGAAAACAAATTTGCTATTCGCCTTATTTTTTTATATATTGCTGAAGTTCAGCAGAACAAATGGCTTCTATATCTCCTTTAACTAGAAATTTAAATAAAATATTCGTGCTCTTTCTTGAAATATTGACTCCACTCTTTTTCTTTGATATTTATTTTAGTTGGTTTTCTATTTTGTTTCTTTATATATTGATATAATTTTACA